>APFE030898619.1:2668-19692 GCA_000404065.3 Pinus taeda
CGAAAACCATCGCGTCCAAAAAACATGTGCGAAAATCATGCACAAAACCATATGTGGGTCCGCCCAACCTAACATAGGGTCCAAAACCAAAATTTTCCCAGCCGCTGCCTCGGACCCTATAAAGTGGGGTTACGGGTACCCCTCAAACCCCCTGTTAACTATGTGGAAAGAATATAACACAACCCAACAAGGAGATCAATATCGGAGAGCATGATTCAGGAAAATGAAGAGGAAACACAGCATCAGCACAAGAAGACAAAAAGATAACTAGAGTTCAAAGATAAAGCAAATCCCTCGAGATCCTTTGATCTTGAGGGATCGCTGCTTCAAGACTTATTGGTACTCTTGATACTTCCGCCTAACCATTATAAAAAGGGACAGCGTTGGTAGCCCAAGGGGCGGATATTATTGTCAATTTGTAGAACTTACTATTGTACTCTTAACTTTGATCATCGACTCTCTTTGAAGAGCGATCGTTGTAACTCTGCCATCTATGATTAATATATAACTCAGTTGTTGTTCCATTATATGATCCTGGAGCAACTGCAGCAGTGCTTCCTTGGTGGCTAAGGGCCCGGCCCTAGTGGATCAACTTGCTTCTTGTATCATTATTTTACAATTACAGTCATGTGTGGTTTGATTTCCTTTGCATTTCCTTAATTTACTTTATTCAGTAATATTCTGTTTCTGAACGTTTCCCTGAATTGCTCTATTATATCAAAATCGTAATTGGATAGCGAGATTATTCTCTACGACTTGAAATGTCATCATGTTCATTTTGAAATAATATTGCATTGTCTAATTCAGATTCTGTTGTTCATTTACAGATTGCTATTGTTGTTCATTTACAGTTGCGATTGTTATTCATTTAACTACGGTTCATTTACAATTGTGATTGCTATTCATTTAACTGTTGTACCATTATAACTGCAATTGTCATTCCTTTATATTTGTGGTTAATGTCTTACGTGTTAGAATAAGATTACTAATTCAATTACTCTATATTCGTTATGTGTTTACACTTAATTAAGTTTACTGTTCAATCTCTATAGATTTAATTACGTTTGTTGTTCCTTTCTTAGTTAAAGGTTGTTGTTCAATTCATTCCGGTTAAGATTGTTGCTCAATTTACTTTTGTAGATTAAGCTTTGTTGTTTGATCTTTTCAATAGATTTAATTGTTGTTCCTTTTCTGTTAATCGAATTGTTATTTCCAGCATTTACTTGAGTGTGGATAGAAAGATCTACAACTGTAACGAACATTGACTATTGTTGTCTAGTTCTCAGATTGAGATCTTGTCTGTGATTGATTTTCATTTAGATCAGTTTACAAGGGAAAGAGTTATCATTACTGCATCCTTGACTGATGATTGTTGTAGTTTCTTGAGTGAATGATTTATTTACAAAGCATTTAAGTTTCTTGCCATTACAATTAAATTTTGTTTCCAGCATTCAGTTACTTTTGCAAGCACTATACTGCAAACATTACTCTTTAACAAGTGATCGCCTCAGACTAAGTACACTCTTGAGATAAAAAAATTGTACCTAGATTGATAATTAATGTAGGGTAAATAGGGGTTAACATACACATTTTTATCGCTCAACAATAAGTAAATCCTTTTGAGGATCATCTAAGGTGCAGGAAAGGAAAGCTAGTGCAGGTAGAAAAGAGCTAGTGGTACCTGATGAAAAAATTTCAAAGCAGCATCCATAAATTACATATGCAAGAAGTTACACAGGTATCTGAACACTTTGAGGTATGTATAGTGTATTTTTTCAGTGTTGTGATTAAGCTACTATGTTGGATGGCTTGTTAAGCTTTAAGATATGACAAGAACATCACCTTCATAAATGACTCATGCATACATATGAACGTAAGTTTGATCCCTGACACATGTTATGTATTTGTGCATTCTAGACATGATGAATTTCCTAGATGCATTAATTTTGATATATTTTGACTTCATATTGTTGTTAATTCTTGTGATAAGCATGGTAACCTTGATGGTAAAAGTGTAAAAATAATATTAATGTCGTGATCTTCTTGTTGACCTTGGTTAGGTTTTGATAAGCTTAGTAAATTTGACTGTATGATGAAATTGGATGCACTAACTTGATGATTGAGTAATATGATAACTGATGTAGTGATTATGATCCTTGAAGTATGATGATACACTTGTCAACTACCCAAATTATATGACACTAACCCTTGATGAATGTTTGATGTCATGTTCATATATGATGATGAAGTAGTTGATGCTAACATGTTATGACTATGATGAATATATGTTTTGACTCTGTGACTTGACAATATTTCTAATGCATAATATTATTATGATAGATAGGTTGATGTTTTGAATGATGATGACTTAATTGGATTCCCATTAAGAGGGATAAACTCTCCATGAGGTCTCAATACTTATTATTTGCAAAAAATGAATAGAAGACACTTGAGTGTTGAAGGAAGGATTCTGAACATAAATAACCATCTGATTTTGTTGAAGAAGCTTTGGAAAGTTCTGATTTGAGCAGAGAATGTTTCTCCTAGTCCAAGCCTCAA
Organism: Pinus taeda; assembly: GCA_000404065.3. Lineage (NCBI taxonomy): Eukaryota > Viridiplantae > Streptophyta > Pinopsida > Pinales > Pinaceae > Pinus > Pinus taeda. The sequence continues at coordinate 5,228 of APFE030898619.1, forward strand.
ACCTTGGGAGGAAGGCTTAAGGGTGTGGTTATAAGCCTCCCAACTACACGGAATAATGCCTATGGGTGCAATAAAGTCTGTAAGACACAAAAACTAAAACATTATTCACAAGACGAAGAGCGCACTAGGAGTATGTCATACCTACAGACATGGAACATATGATGGAGAGTTCTATGAGAAGGGATGTTTTTAAGATCTATACAATGTTTGACTCATTATAGAGAATGTGAAAGTCTTGGATAATTTTGTGTTTGCAAGGGATTGGAATAAGCATATCAGTATGTTGCTTGTCTTAATTTGTTCACTTGAGCTAGTATATGATAGTATTTGGTAATAGTTGTAAGGGTTTGATAAAATTTGGCTTATTATCTTGACTTGATATGGATGAGTATTGGAATTATGACATGTTGCTTAACAATTCATGGATATGTTTTGGCTTATGGATTGATTGAAGTCACAGTGATAACAGGTTAAGTTTTTTTATCATATTTGGTTCTTGATAATGGTGATTTTCTTTGATGTGTAATAACAATGTTATGTAGACATAATTGATTGTGTATTGGAATCATTGACATTTTTCACATTAATTTAAGTGTAAATATTTGTGATTCAGTATGTAGTGAATTTTATTACAAAAATATCCCAATGAATGGATGGAACTTATACGACTTATCCTTGATGTATATAATTCATATCATGGTTATGTGGATGGCCTAATGAAGTTTGATATTTCTTGATGGCAATTGCTAACAAAACAAATAGATAAGGTTGTAACTTGGTATTTGGGTGTGAGCTCTTCTTGACACCTAGTCCAAAGAGTTTGTGATATTGGAAGAAATTTTTTTGGCTTTGATATTAATTTTGTTTTGATGAGTAGACTTAATTAATTTGTTTAAGTCTTTGAATATTGGTTTGGTTAGTATTATGTTTACAAAATAATTGTATGATTTGAAGAAAGTTTCTCGATCATGGCATGTCTGCATTGACAATTATCTAGTGAAGTGGGGAAGATGTGTCAATCTGAATCTCTCCTTCAAAAGTGGTCCAAGTTATGCCTTTGATTTTGGTTCTCAAAGTAAGAAAGAGTTGGTCTCTGAAGTTCGAGATGAATAATCTTGGCATGATGAATTACTTTCTAGGATTAGTAGTTTGGAAAAAGAAAAAATGTTGTAAAGTTATCTATCATGATGGAATACAAATCCTTGGACACCCCAATGTAATTAAATTTCAAGAAGTTATGCAAAGTTATTTTTGAACCTGACTTGGCAACTGAGGGTTGATAGAAACATTGATGTTCCTTGTAACACTCATCTAGACATATGTTGTGCAAAGAACGACCTAAGTCAATTCATGATTAATTCGCTTCATGCACATTGGGTTGCCACAAGAACATTTTTTATATTCACATGGGACCAACAATCTTGGTATGAGATATACTTACAGGGATGTATGACTACACATATACACTAATGATGATTGGGCTGGAAAGTATTATTAACAAAAAGAGCACATTTTGTTGTTTCTTTAGCATGGGATCTACCATGACAATTTGATGAGTATGAAATTGAAGTTCATAGCTTTAAGCATGACTGAGGTTGAGTACATTGTTGCTATCATGGCTAGATATGGGGCAGTTTGGCTAGCTATGGGGCTAAGAATCCCTTATATAGCTGGGATTGAGATATTTTCATAGGTTGAGATAATGTTACTGTATAAGATAAGATTAGGCTTGTGGTTGTTTCCTCCATGAGAAGGAGGATGAATAAGGTATCCTTTTGTGACATGTATTTATTCTAACGTAATATTTGATGTAGTATTCTACATGAATGGGAAAACAGAGGACTACTACTCTTGGTAATATATGAGGTAGCGTGATTGAGCTATCTAGTGAGTTGTTTAAGCTGGTACTTGATATGAGCACATTGATATGTTTCTAATATATATAGTGTAGGGTTAATCAAGGACATTGAGCTAGTTATTCCCCCATGTTTAAGCTCCCAGGGTGAGGAATTGAGATGTAGGGCTCCTAGGCTTGAGTGATCTCTAGACAATAGGGTATCACCCTATCTATCACCCATAGGGTGGAATATGTTTCTCCCATATCTTGGTCTATGCAGAGTATACCCTAGTTGGCATCTGTCTTTCCCACCCATCTAGCCAATGGGTGTTGGTTGCTTGAGTTAGGTATGATCCTTACTTCTTATGGTAAGTGCATCTTGCTCAAGCTAGATATGTAGGTGTTCTTCCACATGACTCATGAAGGTCATTGCTGGAAGATCAACAAGCAATAGGTTGGATGAGATATCATATCTCACCTATTACCTGATTAGGGTGGAAGATGTATGCTCCCCTATGAGATGACTTGGGGTGAGAGATGTTCCATAGGACCTTCCACACTATCATATACATGAGGTGAGAGTGCCCCATAGGACCTTCCTCATTTTCATTGGATTTTAGGTTGATTTGTGCTCCCTAATGTGGTTCCAGGTTGAGAAGGGCTCTGTGATGATAATCTCTCCAATGTTTCCCAAGTGGTAGCATTCATCTCCCATTTGGCAATGATTCTAGGTGTTAGCAGTGGCTCCCCGATGAATAGAGGATGGTATCTTGGACTCCCCTCTGATGTCAAATTCTTCTTCTTACAGATTCAAGAGTGTTCAACATATGAGCATATACATGCAAAGATAAGAAGATATGAGCAGAGACAAACAAATATGAGCATAGATGAGTACAGATATGCATTGACGATGTTTGTTGACGAGATAGATGTGATGGGACATATGTTGTAGTCGATGATTTCTCACTAGTTGAGACAAAGTGTTAATTTTGGCAGCTTAGGGACAAATTCCCTCCTTTGGACAATCTTCCTCTTCAAGAAAGACCCCTACTATCCCTTGGAATAATTTAGTTTGGTTAAGGAAAAAGAATATTTTAATATGGAAATCCCAATGTGCATAAAAAGGACCGGTCATCCCAAAAGAGAAATTGAACACCCTTGGATGGTTATAAATACATGTCAAGTGACCCTCATTTGGAGATAGTCAGTCATTTTTATTTCTTTGTTTTGTCTTGCAGATGTCTAAGGTTGGTTCGCAGAATTTGGTTTGCTCAAATCCAAAATTGTAGGGTCCAAATATCGCACGCGTGATTAGGGTTTTTTGTTCTTAGTCACAAGGATGCTACATGATAATTTCAGTTGCAAACTTAGAAACACAAGCCTATGAGTGTGGTTGGAGAGTTTCAGTTGAACACATATCTCTCTCTCTCTCTCACAACGTACAGTTGGAACATCAGGTTTGATTTTGATAGTTGACAACAGATTCTAACAGTTGATGACAATTGACCACAAGATTCTGAATCATGGTTTTGATTATTATCATTTTTGGATTCATCTGTTGGATGTTGTTTAGTTGTTTTTGATAAATAATTTTGTGGTTGAATATATGGATCATTGTACTCTCTCTTTGTTGAAACATTCAATCACAATATAATAAGAAGAATAATTTGAAAGGGTTTTCCCCCTTTGTGGGGTTTTTCCCTGGTCTCTAACCAATCTTGGTGTCTCTATGTGTGAATGCTTTTCTTATATTATTCCTTTATGTTCCTCTACATTGATAATGATATTGTTCTTTCTATATAATTGTTGAATATGTTGGTTAATAATGTTATGATTTTGTGCGGTGAATTCAATATGTAAATAATGAAATGCAATTATCTAAAGCAAAGAATAATATATCCCTAAGAAAAATTAACATAAGAAGTGGAATTTTGCAGGAATATGGATTTTATTATTATCACCTTTTATATTATGTACACACCCAAGTAATGAATGCATAAAATAAGTTCCTTCATCCAAGAGGTTGAATGTGATAAATTAACCCACATAAATTAGGTTATGTAACACACCAATTCTTCCATTAAACAATGTTTCCACACTCTAAGATCGCTTATATTGATAGGCACTATATCATCCCATTTCCTTGTTTCTCTCATTTTCTTTTCATTACCTTTCCATATCCCCTTTTCCTTTTCCACCACCACATACCATTACTACAACCATTTTTTTTATGAAGGCTTTCTCTTCATTTTTCACCTTGATCCCCCAATCCATAGCCATGATAATCCTATCCTTAGGAAAACCTCTTTTGATTTGGGTAAGTTTCAACCAAAATTTAGAGAAATAGCTATGAGGTGATATTCAATGGCCTTCCTGAGTTGCACTAATATAACACTCGATGATTGTGACTTTACATTTTAGCGGTACCAATTTTGTTACGAGACAATGCTTAGCTATTAACCTCTTAATCCATAAACACATATATCAATGACATTGTATAAATGTAACCAAACATCATTCATCAAAGCACAATTACCATAAAAGAAAACATGATAAGCAATATATTTTTTTTTCATCATAACGCATGTGAAAAATAGACAACGATAATTACCAATATCTACAATAATTTATAGAGATCAATTATATCCGATCTTAGCATAACATACACATCAACAATTTGTTTTTTTAACAATAATTCATTGTATGGCCATGGAAGAAAAGACAAAAGGTTCATATAAGTCATAATCATCAGCTAACTTGCAATTCAAAAAATTACATGTATCTTGAAATCATATCAATTTTCACAATTTCATGAAAATCATGCCATTAAAGCCTGAAGTTATGGAAATATCAATGTTAATTAAAATTTATTTACCTATAGATATGGATGGAATAATAAGCCATGTTTTTTCTTCTAAAACATATAGGTGAAACAATAATTCACTACGGCCACAAATATGGTTCAATTTTACTTGGCTAAAATAACTTGGTTGATTCAATTGAAAGGGGATGTGCTCTTCATCTACCATTATATGGGATCCATTAAATATTTCCAACCACTTTCACTTGAGTCACTATATTATATCTCAATGATTTGTTGTAAACTTTTAACATAATACAATGCACTATTAATAACATTCTTATTTGAAGTGTGACTAATTTGTATGTCATTATAACTCGAAAATATTGTATATTTCACTTCTCATCCATCTTCTCCACCCAAAACGATGGCCATATGCATAAATTGAAGGGTACAAACATATTTTTTATAAAATATAAGAGAAATAATGTACCTTTTTGTAGGCATATACTATAGTGATGCTTAATGTATCTACATGCCAACTTTTAAGCTTTGAGTTGCATGCACTATTTCATTTTTATGATATGTGTTCTTTTACTCATGTATTATTGCAATGATTTGTCCAATGCTCCAGCATTCAATATAGCAATTCTTTCCCTTGATTATGTTTTTTAAAATTCTTAATCTCTTCCTCTCTTTCTTTTCTTTCTTTATGATAGGACTCCACATAATTTATCTTCCCATTTTGATTAGATAACATGAATTTACATTTGATTTTATCTCATTTAAATATATACATGAACACATTAAATAATTATAATGAGATGGTGTCATAAAGTAGAAAGCATAGTGTACTCCATTGTAAAAAAATTGTAACTATTTTGATTAATTATATAATTTCTATTTTGATTAATTATATAATTTGTACTATAAGTAATAAGAAATTGATACAATAATTCTCTATGATTATCTGACAAGATAGGATACTCTTCATTATCTCTAACACTTTTTCTCTTTTGTCTTATTCTCTATCTTCCAAGCTTCTCCATCTAACATCTTAGTGAGTTTATATGCTCATTTACAAAGTAGAAAGACTCTAAAATAACATATCCCTTTGCCATGTGATCTTTTGGTTGTGCCCATTTCCTTACAAATGCTTTTAGTTCATTTATGTACTTTTCTAAGAAAAACATCCACCTAATACTCAAAACGCCACTTAATCCAATGTCATCCACTAATACACTAAAAGGTGTAATTCAAAAGTATTAATCCTATTGACAATTCCTTATCCGTTGTGCAAACAATTTACGCAACCCCTCCTCTTTGTCGAGGAATATAACCAATAACAATCTCTCTTGAAGTGATTTAAACCTATTTTTGAAACAAACAATAATAATATCGTTTTGAATATTGATTAATTTTTAAATACTTATTTTTTTTTATAAATAACTTATAATTAGTTAAAAGTTAATATTACATAAAATTTCCTCTGAATATTAATATATTGTAATGCAATCATAGATTAAATAACAACATAGCTAGTGATGTTTACCTTTACAAAATAAAATAACCTTCCCATGGCTACTCATAGGTCTTTATGAAAGTTTCCATTGTAGCAACATTGTAAAGCTATGATCTTGGTGGATTAGCTCAAGTGGTTGATTGTTGTGATATTTTAATATCTGATGTCCCTAGTATCCTAGGTGTAATAGAGTCTAGGTTGATTACTCTAGTTACCACACATCAATGGAAGTGAAGGGGGTTTCTTGAGCATGATCACATTCCATTTTTCTTCCCAAAATTAAAAGATCTCAATGTTACACATAAAAAATAAATAAATAAATAAATAAATATAATAAATAATATAATAATAATAATAACAATAAGACGTTGGAATTATAGACATATTTAGTGGTTATACATACATTTGTGTGTGTGATTTTCTAATTTTTATATTCATGAGGTAGAATAATATACCTGCAATAGGTTATGATGCTCGTGTTACTTGAGATTAGTGACATTTCCCTCAATTGTTAAGGATTTCTATAATGAAGAACCATATCTCGTTGGAGTCCCTTTGGTAGACATACTACTTTTTACAACTTGTGCCTTATTTTTATTCAAAAACCATCTCACTACTCGAAAAGTATCTTAATATTTTCTTCATTCAACATACTTTGACCATGCATAATTCTCTGTTCTGACACCTTCAAGCCATTCTCAATCAATTTCAGTCATATCATTAAAGGAAACATGTCTCCAAGAATAGGCACATATGTTTATGAAAATATGCATGGCTTCTAATAAAGGTGTTATCTTCATGTCAACATTTTTTTTCCATTGAAATAGGCATCAAGTGTATTATTAGAAAGATGTAGTTACACCATATAGCATGATGATACATACCAACCAAAAAAATATGATAGTAGGGATTAAAATATATCCAAAAATGTTGATATCCCACCTATAAACAGAGTTTTCCTTACAATATTTTCCACAAAACTATAAAACTTGCAATTATAACTCCTAACAAAATGTCCTAGCAAAAATCATATCTTGCAAAAATAAAAACCTTATTTTTTTAATTCAAGACATGTCCATTGTGGGCTTCTTGCTTGACACCTTCATTTGTTTCTAGAGTTGCATTATTGTATTTCCTCTCAACTTGGATTTGATAGATTGTATTATCCTCCTTAAAATTTCTATGATAGACACAATTGAGAAAGTTGGAAGAGAATTTGAAAAGTGATAGATCCTTGCTAAAACCATAATCAATTAGCATTACATGTTTTATTATGTTATGGGTTTCTCTATTTTTTTTCCTCAAATAGGTACCCATACTTCCAATTTTTCATTCCTCACTAATTGAGTTTCAAGTTGAGAAGAAATTATGTTATTGAGATGGGAAATTGCTACAAGCACATCCTCAATTTGGCACGCAATTCTCCATTGAACTTGACAAGGATTTCCAATTTAATTAGAAACATGGTGAATGGCATGATAGGACCCTCAAAACAAACTATAAAAAATAAATCCATGAAAAATAGTGATGGAGACCATCCTTTGTAGTATCGAAAAATTCAACTATAACCTACCATAAAGAGTGTGCTAGACCCATAACTTTGAGACGCATCAAAGCCAATGGAGGAGATGATGGAGTAATTACTAGATTTATTGCAATATAACTCCAATGAAGACTAACAAGGATTAAATGACACCTTTTCCAATTGAACCCATCTCTTCAAACCTTAATTTATTCCTTGGATTGAGTTTATTGATATGAATGGTGAGTATAATGGGAGGGGATGTTGTTATAGCCCATCTCATTTGCATTAAAAGCCCACACAATTTGTCCTTCATTTTGAAGTACATGCTAATTATAATGTTTGATTTAAATAATTTCATACAATGAAAGCTAATATAGGGTCCCCCACATTTTGGATTAAAATTCTTTAGTACAATTACACTCTTTTATGTTTCTTTTATTCTACCTAGATATTGAGACTTCTAAGGACTTGGTAGAACTCAACAAGCTCAAAACTCCTCATAAGACCCTAGAATTTGAAGATCGCTCCAAAGAAACTTGTGGTATATGAGGGGATTGAGATTCATATCTAATGACTAATAACTTAAGAATTGTCAAGGATCCTACTTGATTTTTGTGGATTCACCTAAACCCTATGGATATGCTAATTCCCACCTATTACACTTGTCACCCTAGGATTGTATTTAGAGACTCATTCAAAGAAGATCATAAACTACACTATTATGCTTTCCATTTTTAAAGTTCATCCATATCTAATATGATATTCCATGACTAAATTGTTTGAGGCTTGCTAAAGGTGACTTTGGACTGAAGGATTCTCCCAATTATTATTTCCTTAAACCATAATCTCTCTTTAATTTCTTATATCATAGCAAGGTTTTCTTTTATCCATTTGGAAATGGATACTTTTGAGAGGAAGTTGTAAGCTTGAACTACAACATACCTGGGGGAGATATGCTCTTGTTTAAAGATACTCCCTTTTATCAGCAACCAATTTTTCTAGCATGTGAACTTGGGAAATGTTATCCAAGGTAAGAATGATGCCAAGTTATGAACATGTATTTCTAGCTTGAGGGATGAGCGATAATATGTTCCAACTTTATGATGGAAATTTTCCATGTCTACATTGAGAAGGAGTATTTTAAAAACATATGATTGGAAATTTATTTAATAATAAGTAGAGAAATAATATTAATGGTCATTGTATAGCCTACTTTTTAATTTTTTCACTCTTAGCAAGTTTATATGTACCATAATCAAACAAAAAATATGTATTTTTGGTAGGTTGTCTCTATTCCAAATGTGTTTACAAATGATTGATCTTGGAAGTTGAGAAAAAATATTTATTTTGTATATGGGATACCCATCCTTGATAGAGTATGAACCATGTCTCGAGTTCCATCCCCTAATATATTTCATAGAGGGATAGAGAGAATATGTACCTTGCAATAGGAAAAACAATGTGTGAAATTTATCCAAATGGTTTTTTGGTGGGGATAAGGATCTCCGTCCCTTATAGAAAATCAATCTGTGATCCCATCTTGATAATGCAAATAAATAATGGATTCCTTCACTTAACAACCGATATCTAACGCCATATAATTGAGAATGTCTTCGAGGAGGTTTCATGTTATCTTGTCCTCCTACATCCTAAGAGATCTCCCATTTATTAGGGCCCAAGAAAAATGTTCTTGGATATTGTGATATAATGCTTTGCATAACTTCTAAATTTATGACCCTTTTCCATCCAAAGATTGTTGGTCCAAACATCTCATTCTATTGATATGGAAGTGTTTTTTTAAAGGGATGATTTCCACCATTCTTTATCTATTGTTATAAACCTTTATAGAATTTTAGCTTCTAGACCTAAATTTAGTAAATGGGAATCTTTAATACTAAGCCATCCATTTCTTTAGATGCCTAAATCATGTTCCAATTAATGAAATGAAATTTCTTTATCATACTTTTCCTTCCCTACCATATAAATATGAGCATTGAACTATATCACTCTATTACTAGGATTAAGCCACTAACATCCCCAATGTTACATTTTACTCTTGAATTTTTACTTACCAAGGGCTAAGGCTAGGCCCCGAGACCCCTCCCATATAACGATAACCACAAAAATCCACAAATGATTGCTTGGGATCAGGACTGCGGATGTTAGTTTCTAACTGTTCCGATGAGGGCGAGAGTTGGGGACCCAGCCCCCGGTTCTACGATGCCTATATGATAGCCCTTTTCCGATATTTAAGGGATTTGATGCGAAAATTAATAACCTGACAAATCTGTCTGGTTTCTAGTGGATTTGGTGGCCCGTTATCAGAAAATAGGGCAAAAATAAGGGTCGGTCCCTGATTTTGGGCAAATTGTAGAGCAAATAGTGGAGAAACTAGGAGAGGTCATAACCTCTCCATTTTTCGACCAAATTGGGTGCAGAAAGAGGCTAGGTGGCCATTTTTTCACATTCTGGACTCATTGGAGTAGGCTTCAGAAGAATTTGAGCATTGTAAACACATATTTTTACACATTTTGAGCATAATGGAGAGGCCCAAGCCATTGGAAGTTGGACCAAGGAGACGTAGCCCAGGAGGGGTGAACTCCTTCATCATTTTCTTGTTGTGATTTGTTTTTGGTGATGTTATGTACATTTATATTTAGCTATTCAGTTTCTATTTTTTTGTTAAATTGCTCATAAAATTAACATAAAAACTCATTTTTCACTTGCAAAAGTCATGAATCCTTAAGCACATGAATAGCATTTTGTTTATAATCTGAGGAGGATATTAGCACAACAAACTAATATTCCTAATAAAATCATTTTGGTATCATAACACTAGGTTTTCTTTGTGCAAAAAGGATTTAATTGTTTGCAAATTTATGTCATGCTTTGATCTGGTTCCTTCAGCTCCAAAATTAACCAAGATATTTTACTTTTGTGATATTGTAAGAATTGCATTTAGAAGAGCATAAATGAACTTATATGCATGTTGTAAAGAAGAGGGAACATGACAAGAAACAACAACATAAAACACAAGACGTTGATAACGGAGTTCACCCAGTGTGGGCTACGTCTCTAGGCTTGGTGTCAATATGGTGGAGGTCACTTCATATAATGTTGGGAATGATGGTGATGTACATGGAAGAATATTTGTCACAACAAGGTCATATGCCCTCAAACAAGAGTGGCCTGTCTCTCCACAAGACATTTCACTTACAATAATTCTCACTCAAGAAGGCTTTCTATCAACATGAAAAACTAATAAGATCTCACAAAATGTTGCAATGAGTATTCCTTCAACATAGTTACACAGGGATCTCAACAATAATACACAGCATGACAAGCTAATTACATCTCACATAATGTGGCAAAATAGATCCCACAACATAACATTAAGCAAGGATCTCAAAATATAATACGTCATCTCAACAATTATGAAGGAAAACATGACATGACTAATTCATACACCTGCACCTTTAAAGTTGGACGAAAAATGGAAGGCTCTACTGCAAAAATTGATTGCACCACTGAATTTCTATCTTCGAGAAGTGTAAAATTGACTATCCATTTGTCGAATTCCGACACCGTCAAAATCTGGGCCTGTAGGAATCTTATAGATTCCCAGTCATTCTCCAAAGATTTAGTTCTCTGGGCTAACTGGAGATCTGCAACTCAGAACACAAATCTGATCTTGACATCATAATCCTTGCGATATTCTCATACTTTTGAGTATAAATTTGGTTGCATTCTGACTCTGGCAAATTTCAGTCTCAAAGGATTCTGGAAGATTCCCTCAAGATTTTTCAAAGATTCTGCTTTGCTTGGAATCTACAAATCTGTTGCTCAGATGGTGATTTTGAATTCACCATCATGTTCCCAGCCAAATTTTGGTTAAAATTACTGTAAACTTCATATCATTATGACAAAATGAAATTTTACCTCCAAGGGAATCTTTTAGATTCCTCTCTGCATTAGGGAATATTCTATCTCAAAATATATGTCAATAAAGGTTACACCTTGGTCATTGTGTCAAGGTTCTTCCATCACTGCAATGCATGGTTTCGCCTGTCTCCTTTCTGTCATTCAGCAACACAGGTTCCTCGCAATACTGAAAGGTTGGGTTTAAATATGATAATGTTGGTGGATTTACCAACAAGACTGTTTGGTTGGTTGGTCAAAAATCAGAAATGGGATCATGGGGTCGGGGGATAAAATCCCCATCCCTTCCAACCTTGGCGCGTTGGTACGATTTTTCTAGCAGTCCGTATATGGTGACGGTTTGTTGACGGTTAGCTCCAATATGCAATAGAGTTCTGCAGGTTTAGATATGGTGACCATTATTTGATGCCACATTTGAGGTTCCCGTGGTTAGTTCAACCGGTGGGCAGGTTCGCTGGTGGTGGCCTGCCCCCAACCATTTTTTTGTGTGCTATATAAAATATGATGTGGATCCTTGCAGCGATGGCAGGGGTGGCAACCTGCCAGGCCTTTTTTTAATATTATTTTATTTTTTAAAACAACTTAATTGTTTTTTTCTAATTTAAGTGTTACTAGGAAAACTAACCAACCCACAAATTCGCCTGCTCTCAGGAGCTAAGTTTTCATGCCTCAGTGTTGGTCAAATTGTAGAACACTTAAACTTGGCTCACTACCAACTTTGACCACAAATTTGACTTGCTCTAACTCCCTCATACAAGCTCGGATTTGAGTTCTATTCATTTCGTTGGAATCAAGACGATGAGCACTTCGATCTACTCTTGGTTTGGGAACGATCTGACAACTTTTAATTTTGACCTATTCTGGGTCCTCTTTTACCTCTAAGTGTCTCTAGAGCCACCTGGATCATTCCTCCCCACTGAGGAGCTTTTGGTCCTCCAAAAGAATGAACAGAATCTACACTACTTTGTACATTGTTTGCACCACAAGTTTCCTAACATGTCATCCTTCCTTCTCCTTCATGTGTGTCCTTCGAAGCCATAAGCGATGTGCCAACACCTACGTTATTTGGAAACATGTAGTACAATATTTTGCAAATTACATGCTTAATTACATGACCAAAAAAAAATGACCCAAGCATCCCATACTTGCCACAAGTTTATAACACATACTCTGTAGTCAAGTTTACATCAAAATGGAAACAATACCCCAGCGATTAATACAGGGCCAAAACATCATCATTGCTTCAATAATTAACGGAAAACACATCATCACTTTTAAATTTTAAGTTGCGACACATGATTTAAAAAAATAAAGCCATGACAAGCTAACACACCTAGAAAAACCATTTCTCACTTGTCAAAGTGAATAGGTCATCTCCATGTGGTGGATTCGCTTGTCAATCAATTTTTTCAACTGGTTCATGCACGGGCGCTTGGTCCTTAAGGCATTTCTCTGGATGGAGCCTCCAACATGTGGCCCTTTGATGACCATTTCTATTGCAATGACTACAATAATTCTTCTTCCTCCAGACCTACTTAACATGCTTCTTCCCTTGTTGTGGAGAAGGCCTTTCCTGCCTCATCCTCTTTCGTGTTGCTATTCTCTTCTAGCACTCAGCAGACACATGGTTATGTAAACCACAAAAACTACATGTTTTTCGATGACATGATTTATGTTCATCATTAACAACACGATTTTAATTGAAATAAAAATTAGAATACTGAGACTTGTTATACCTTTCCTGGTTGTATTTGGTGTAATTATGGCAATGAGAGCTTGCCTCAGCTCTTTCCCTGTAATGGGCACTTCCATGGGATGATGGTGTTGTGTTTCCATCATTATCTTTCCTCTATGGTTTGAAAAATGTCTTGGATGCTTCTGACACCTTTGAGCATTCTCCTTCGGTGTATCCCAAACCTGCGAATCGAGGTCTTTGCATGACCTCCAATGGCTAATTCATGCCTTGGCCATTAACACCAAGTTCTCCTCCTTTGTACCCCATCTTGGTAAGGAGTCTCATGCCAGTTCCTGTCATCAGCACTTCCACATTTCCAATAGAAATAATATCATGTGAAGATGAAACTAAAGAATGATCACAATTGTTTACCTCAGATGTCAATTTCGAAACATGTGATGAGAGATTTTCTAAGATTTTGTCATGCCTCAAATCCTCCAAGGTCTTTTCCGTGGCTTGTAGCTGAAGTTGCAGTCTTTGCCTATCCTCTTTCTCTTCATGTAGAAGTCTCCTTAATTCAACATGCTCTGCTTGAAGACTCTGGTTGTTTCTTCCAGAGCCTCTTCCGTGACTCGCAATTGAAGTTGCAATCATTGCTTCTCCTCTTTCTCTTCTCGTAGAAGCATCTTCAATTCAGCATTATCTGCTTGAATGTTCTGGTTGATCTCCTCATTTGAATGATGACAAGATGATGAAGGTGATGAATGTATACTAGAAGGTGTGGATGCAACATCGTTCTCTTCTCTTTCTTTCTCCTCTTCCTCTATTCTCTTCTCATAAGCTTCATACATTATGACAGCCATTTTGGACATCCTCAGGAAGGCCTTATACATTTTGTTTCCATCCTCCATTGTTGCACGTTCAATTGTTCACACTCGCAATTCACATCAATGAGAAGACCACTCTAATACCAAACTTGATCAGGGTTCCTTCAGCTTTTGGAATTAACTAAGATCTTTTAATTCTATGATGTTGTAAGAATTGCATTTAAAAGAGCATAAATGAACCTATATTCATGTTGTAAATAAGAGGGAACATGAAAAGAATCAACAACATAAAACAAAAGATGTTGTAATGGAGTTCACCCATGTAACATCCCTCCCTTAA
>APFE030898619.1:25235-39205 GCA_000404065.3 Pinus taeda
TTTTTCAGCCGTTAATAACAGCTTAATGAAGAGTATTGTTGAGCATAGGTATCTTGTTCACATGCTAGGGTTTGAGTAGTATTAGGGTTTCTGATGTAATGGCAGGTATCTCCATTGTTTTTGAGATCTAGTATTGCTTTTTCTCTCTTATTTGACGGTTGAAGTGAGCTGTGCAGGAAACCCTTGAGGATCAGTGGGTGTTTGGGGAAGTTCTCGGCTGAACCAACCAACTCCCATAAGCACTTTTTTGCAGAGCCCAGCTGGTTTTGATTCTGGGTTAATCATTTAGTCTTTTTTCTTAATTGCATGAGAGATTTTCCTAAAGCATTTCATTAGCTATCTGAAGTTCTCAAAATTTTTCAACAATCACTGATAAATCTGGCTTTTATAGAGCTAAAATTTTAAAATTTGTTTTTGATTGATCTACAAGGTTTCGTTTCAAATTTTTGCATATTATTTCTGGGTCTTCTGCTTGTGAGATTTGCAGGCTGCAGGGTTCTCAAAATCTTTTAAAGAAAATTTCAAGGTCTCTCAGAGCTGTCTGCTGCTCATGGTTTCACTTACTGGAGTTTATGCTGTGTAAAATCACATAGCCCCACGGATTTGCAAGCCAAACTCACACCTGGGCATGATTGTTCCTTTGCTGTTAGCAAAACCCTCTGGCAGTTTTCAGCATTTTCCCATTATTGTACGTTCCCTCTGTCTCTTTTCTTTTCTGTCAGGTCATACATCCAATCTCAAATTGCTGCTCCAAGCTCATTTCAATACCAAGCTGCTCCCACTACTGCAAAACCTGGTTCAACCTCCATCAAAACTCCTTCACGCTCATCTTCAGCCTCCAAGTCGTCCCCACGTTGTCTATATCCCTGCTGTCGACCTGCATATCTGCAAACATCAAAAACAAAACGACAAATCTTGACACGTTTCCTGCACAATATCAAAAAGTTGTTGTTAGCTTCCCCATGGGCATATTCGAGTTCAAAAGGGCGTGGTTGGTCTGTCCGCTGTCCCGTGTGGGCATCAAAACGATCGTGTGTGCTGCGTTCATCACCCATTCCATCTACTGCTGCCCGCCGTCAAACTCACAAATCCGCGCATGAACCTGCAAAACACTGTAAGAAAACCAGTCCGGGCCAAGTCCTTCATTACGCTGAGCGGTAAGAGCATTTTCATCAACGTAAGAACTAAAATCGATCGCTGTATGCGTGGGTTTCATGGCATAGCGTGGGTTCAGGTTTAAATCCGAAATCGATTTCATTTTGATCAGTTACGTATCTTCTAGTTACAGTACGCGTCAATCCCTTTAGACTTTGACGTTTTTGTTTAGCGTAGGTTTAGTTTTAGTTTAAAATCGATTTTTATTTGGTTACGTTCCAAACGTTTTAAGCGTATGCGTTATTTTTAATATGCTTAGTTTTAGTTTGTAGTAAAATTTCATTTGTTTTTATTTACGTTTTAGTCTTATTTTAATATATGTTATGTATATAGTTTAGGTTTAATATTTATTTTTTTAAATAAAATCAAAAAATTCGTAAAAGTTCTTTTAGGGTTTTCAATTAGGGTTTCAGATTTAGATTTAAATTTTTTTTTAGGTTTTATTTTTAGTTAGATTTCCTTTTTAGATTTTGTGTTAAAAAAATCATAAAAAATTTTAAAAAAAAATTTAAAAAATTATGAAAAATATATTTCTTTAGAGCTTTAGATTAGACTTTTAAAATTTTTCTTTAGTTTAGATTTTTGCTTTAAAATTTTGTCGGAAAAGCATAAAAAACTTCGTGGAAATATTTTGCCAGTTAAAGTTTTAGCCTGGAAATTTTATCATGTTCTATATTTTTGCTGAGGCTACAATGTTGATGTGAGATTAATGTTTATCTTTTACATGATTTGACGTCCTTGAAATAATGATATCTGGTTAATGTTTGAATTTGCACTGTTGTATCTTTCAAAGCTATTAATTAAAATTTGCAAGATCATTGTTGAAAGCATTGTGAATTTACTGATATCTTGCATTTTTCGAAGTTATTTGATGATAAATGATTACTGTGCACAGTTTACTTTTCTGCAACATCTGTTAAGTGATCGTTTTGACATCAAACCCATAAGGCATTGGTCCATCAAATTAAACAAATCCATTTAGTGCTTTTTCTTTCGTGTCTCCCAAACCAACTGGTTCGCAGTTGGTCGTCCTTTTCCTTTCAGAGTCTACCCCCCTTAGCCGTGGGAGACAGGCTTAAACAGAGAGATTGGGGATCAGAGTGACAGCCCCCGGTCTGAGCGTTGTCGTGACAATCTGTGCGACAACAGCTTCATTGGCCTGTCTTTATGCTTTAATATTAAGAAATGAATTATCACTATGTACAGAAAATGCTTTCTTGATTCTTCCTATCTAAGTACACAAAATGCAATTGATCCTTGATTCTTCCTATCTAAGTATAATTAATGTTATTGATCTACAAAATTAAAAAGGGAAAAAGAATATAGAAGAAAAATTTCAGGCACCTGAGGAAGTGTCTCTATATGACTCTTTACGATTAGCTTCTGTCGAGGTACAAAATTTCCCAGTGATGCTTGAGTGTGGCCTTCCTCTTTAATTGCTACTTATCTTCCAGAGAATCATGATTCTTTACAACTTTGTTTTCTCATCATCCATATCGACAACGATGCAATATCAATTAATTGGTTCTCTGTTGCCATGCTAGTAATTGCAGAGCACGTTTTTAAGTCAGTTGGCAGCAAAGACTGTTCCAAAGGGCATGCACTGTGTCACTGTTGTTGACAATTGATTGCCGTGTGCTTCCACCTGAAAGGCTTAAATTTCCTAACAAGGAGAAGTTGGAGAACCCCAGGATCTATCATTATGTATTATTTTCTGACAATGTGCTAGCTACCTCTGTTGTGGTTAATTCATCCGTACTGAATGCCAAGGTATGAATTTGACTTCAATGTCACCCTCTCTGTTTTATTTTGGTAATCACCATTTTTTTGGTTCTCATTCAGCATATTCTTTTGTTTTTTTCAGGAACCTGAAAAGCACGTTTTTCATCTTGTAATGGATATATTGAATTTTGGGGCTATGAAGATGTGGTTTTTAGAAAACCCTCCAGGCAAAGCTACAATAAATGTTGAAAATGTCGATGATTTCAAATGTTTAAATTCTTCCTATTGTCCAGTCCTTAGGCAGCTTGAATCTGTAACAATGAAAGAATATTATTTTAAGGACGATCATCCAAGTACTCTAGCAGCAGGCTTTTTCAATTTGAGGTATCGAAATCCAAAGTACTAATTTATGCCAAACCGTCTTCACTTTTATTTACCTTAAGTCTATACTAAGTTGGACAAGATCCTCTTTTTTGGATGATGATATTGTGGTACAGAAAGATTTGAGTTCACTCTTGTCTGTCAACCTCCAAGGAGAGTAAAATGGTGCAGTGCTGGCTTGGCCAAATATCTGAACTTTACTATTCCTCACATAGCCCAGAACTTCGATCTGAATGCTTGTGGTTGGGCATATGGGATGAATGTTTTTAACTTAAACGAATGGAAGAAATGTGATATAACTGGGATTTACCACAAGTGGCAAAGCGTGGTCAGTTTCTGTACCAATCTTTGCATCTCATTGTCGTTATATAGAATGCCTTTTTATAAAAGAAATTTAATTTTTTTTATTTTTTTTTTATGAACTTTCCTAATTGCAGTTCTGTATCCTGACTTGTGGATATATTGCATGTTTCAGAATGAGCACAGAATATTGTTGACTTGTGGATCTATTGCATGTTTTAGAATAAGGACAGGATATTGTGGAAGCTTGGAACACTGCTTCCCGTTTTGATTACATTTTACAACTTAAAACTTCCCTCTGAATAGCTCCTGGCACGTATTGGGCCTAGGATACACAACCCAATTGTGGAGTTTATTGAAAATTCAGCTGTCTGTCACAATAATGGGAACATGAAGCCCTGGCAATGAGCAAATATAGGTCTTACTGGACAAAATATGTAAAATTTGATCATCCTTATCTACAACAATGCAATATCAGTTAATTAATTGGTTCTCAATTGTCATGCCAGTACTCGCAGAGCACGTTTTTAAGTTGGTTGGCAGCAAAGAGTGTGTCACTGCTGTTGACAATTGATTACTACGTGCTTCTACCTGAAAAGTTTAAATTTTCTAACAAGGAGAAGTTGGAGGATCCCAACCTCTTATGCATTATTTTCTGACAATGTGCTAGCTACCTCTATTGTGGTTGATTCATCCATACTGAATGCCAAGGTATGAATTTGACTTCAGTGTCACTCTCTGTTCTATTTTTGATAATCAGCCAATTTTTTGTTCTCATTTCGGATATACCTCAGCATATTCTTCTGTTCTTCTGTTCTTTTGGGAACCTGAAAAACATGTTTTTCATCTTGTAAGGGATAGATTGAATTTTGGGGCTATGAAGATGTGGTGTTTAGAAAATATCGTGGCATGTTATGGGTATGGGTAAAAAATATTGTGGCATGTTAGAGAAAAACATAATCCGAAGTTAGCATCATATATCAGATATCAGTCAGATTGTAATTACTGTCCCATTGGGCTGTGATCTGCAGGGATTTCCTACAGCTAGCACACCCACTTCTGTCACTTCTGTTTGGGGCTTTACGTGATAATCCCCAAAGATTACTATAACTACTTAGGTTCTGTTCAACCCTCAGTCCATTTCTATTTGGGTTTTACCTGTGAATCTTAAAAGCTTACATGCCTTAACAGACCTTGTTCGAGTTAAAATTTTGGGGATTAAACCCTAAAACATTGGGTGGTTTATGTTTTTTTTTTTTAACTTTAAACATATACAATAATTTACTTACACAAGCTTTGCATGCTTGGATCGCATGATAATTCTAGATGGAGGATTTAGAGTCTAATTCTGCTAATGCATCAGAAATTGGTGATAGCAATGAGATTGGTGCTGTAGAAGCTATATGAAAAGATGGAATCTCCAAGTGTGTCAGGAATGAAGACTTACACAAGCTTTGCATGCTTGGATCGCCTGATAATTCTAGATGGAGGATTTAGAGTCCATTTCTGCTAATGCATCAGAAATTGGCGATAGCAATGAGATTGGTGCTGTAGAAGCTATATCAAAAGATGGAACTCCAAGTGTGTCAGGAATGAAGATGGACCGGAACAGACAATTCCAGGGTCACACCTTTTTCAGCATTCAGGGACCAAGGTAGGGTTGATCTTTAATGTTTAAGGATTTTATTTTTAAATTTCAGCTAACTTGTATCACTTCTAATCTTATTAGGATGAGTTTAACGTGCATATGTGTTGGTCTGAATGATTTTGATTGAATGGATTTTTAATTTTGGTGGAGCTATACTTAGGATGAGCTTAACGTGCATATGCGTTGCTCTGAATGATTTGGATTGGATGGGCTTTTAATTTTGGTGGAAATATACTGGCTAATGCTTTATCGATCTGCACACCATGCTTAATATCGTTTTAAGATTGGCTGTGTTTTAATTACCAAGTACATTTAAGGTTAACTATGCCTTGATATGATGTTAAAATTAAATGCCGTTAGATGACAGGTAACATGTTTTTAGGATTAGCTATGGTTTAATGATAGATGAGATGTTTATTAATTTACTATGTTTTGATCTTTTTCTGAAAGATCATAAAAATAGTGACTGACTGTATATGCAGAAATATGGAAGGTGGAAAACTCTGCTCTTAGCTTTATCAAACACTTGAGTAGCATATGGGGATTTGGGAACTTCACCCATGTATGTCTTCCCTTCTGTTGGTCTTGAAGGGCCATATGAGAAAGATATATCACAGAAGTCTAAAATCAGAAAATGTCGATGATTTCTAATGGCTAAATTTTTCCTATTGTCCTGTTGTTGGTATTGAAAGGCCAGACAAGAAAGATATATCGTGGCTTCTCAGCCTCATATTCTGGAGCATAACATCGATTAGCCTGGTCAAGTATGTTCTCATTGTCCTCATGGGGAAGGTAACTCCAGGCCTTTATTTACAATACATGTTGAAAATGTGGATGATTTCTAATGGCTAAATTCTTCGTATTGTCCAGTTCTTAGGCAGCTTGAATCTGTAGCACCGAAAGAATATTATTTGAAGGAAGATCATCCAACTACACTGGCAGCAGTTTTTCCAATTTGAAGTGTCAAAATCCAAAATACTTATCTATGCTAAATCATCTTCACTTTTATTTATCTCAAGTTTACACTAAGCTGGACAAGATCCTATCTTTTTAGATGATGATATTATGGGAAAATTTGACTGCCCTTTGGTCTGTCAATCTCCAGGGAAAGTTAAATGGTGCAATGGTGGCGAGAGTCAAATATTTGAAATTTTCTAACCCTTACATAGTCCAGAACTTCGATCTATCTGCTGAAAGCAAAATAGACAAATCCACTTCTCACTGCTAAATTTTATCACCTTCATAGTAAAATCAACTACTCATGAGTCATGATTATTTTGTGCTGCATAATCACATCCACCTGAGGTTTAATCAATTTCAGTTCTTCCAGAACCACTTTTATAACCACACCGTTGTAAACTTGAGCTGGACCCGCCAGTTTACCCAGTAGTGAATTATGCCCTCAGTCCAACCACTTGGGCCCCCATATTTAACAGCTACCTGTATTTCATAGGCAGCAAGGCCTCCATAGAAAGAGGGAGCTCCTCCATAACTGCTGGTGGCATAGGTAGGAGTAATTTTTAAAATGTTGGCATTGACATAGCCACCTCCACTGGCGGAAGGTCCATCTGCTACGCCGGTTCCATAGTCGGGAACATTGTACCCAGTGGATCCATATGAAGAATACCCACCTCTCCCTCAAAGTGCAGCACCATAACTACTGTTCATTGGAGGAACAAGAGTTGGATTGAAGCTATGCGCATTGCTGGCGCCATAATTTCCTCCTCTACCTGGAGGAAGCCAAATATGCCCACTAGAGATCAACCCCCTGGGGAGTGCTTGCTTGACTTCTACTGTCTTTCCGTTGATCTCATGAAAGCGATTTCGGAGAACGATATCCACAACATCTTCCGATTCATACAAGACAGCCAAATCGTTGAGGTCAAAGTGGTCAAAGTAATTTTTCAAGTCGTTCTGCGTAACAGTAGGTTCTAAGTCACCAACAAATATCTTCTTTGTCCTAATTTTACATTGGCCGCGGCCCGCCATTACTACCTGTATTACGATGACAAGGAAAAGCTACAGGTAAATGTAAGTGCCAGCATTCAATGCTTGTTTATACTTTTACAGCTGATTTCATACAATTATTCCACTAGAATTTAACCAGGGCAGCAAGGGGTTCTTGGTAACTGTGCAAATTTAGAGACTAATTATCTAGGATTTGCAGGAGTTGTATTATAATGACGGTTGCAACAGTTGGCATCGAGGAGTCAACTTAAGAGGGTGTGGCAGTTGTCTTCCTCTAACATTTTTGTTTTCAGGTCTGCTAATTTCCCAACAGAATTCTGTCCTTTTTGCTTCCAGTTTTGAGAGACTGTCAGAGGTTTTAGTCAAGCTGTACTGTTGCAATAATATGCTTATGTCTGAACTGAATTGTCTGTTGCAGAGACATGCAATATTGGGTCTGCTCCACAGGATGAATGGCACTTCTTCAGTCATAAAGACAAGAAGTATCCAAAGGGCACTCACACAAATAGAGCCACAGCTGCAGGCTTCTGGAAGGCAACTGGCAGGGATAAAATCATATTTATGAACTGTAAGTGAATTGGCATAAGGAAAACACTTGTATTCTACACAGGGTAAGCCCCTCATGGCCAAAAAACAGAATGGATTATGCATGAACACCGTCTAGATGACAATAAATGTAAGTGCCAGCACTCCATGCTTGTTTATACTTTTGCAGTTGATTCCATACAATTATTCCACTAGAA
Source organism: Pinus taeda (assembly GCA_000404065.3). Lineage (NCBI taxonomy): Eukaryota > Viridiplantae > Streptophyta > Pinopsida > Pinales > Pinaceae > Pinus > Pinus taeda. Next base: position 33,153 of record APFE030898619.1, read on the forward strand.
TTTAATCAGCGCAGCAAGGGGTTCTTGGTAGCTATGCTAATTTAGAGACTAATTATCTAGGATTTGCAGGAGGATGGGTGGGTCATGTGCTGTGTATTCAAGAAAATGATGCACCCCAAGATGGGAAACCTTCGTTCACCTATAAAGAAGCAACTGTAGATCACCTCCAAGATGATAATATATGGGGAAAACTGCCGTTGTTGCAGGTAATTCAAAAGATAATATGAGGGGAAGATTCCAGGTGTTGCATCCTGCAGATATATGGGGAAGACTACAGGTGTTGCAGACAATTCAAGATGATAATATAAGGGGAAGATAGCAGGTGTTGCAGGCAATTTAAGCTACGGTGCCTGGACATCCATACATTGTTCAGATGTTGGTGAGGGAAGCCGAACTGATTTATGCTATAAACGATGAACTGGGAAGCTTGGAGCTAATTGATAGCACGTTGAATATGGCTAGAAATGCAATTTCTACCGTTTATGGAAATTTAGAAAATGTGAACGAAGTGTTTAGTGGAATATCAAAATGTAACAAAAAGCATAGAATCTAAAGCACAGTGGCACTTGGAGTTGGAGAATCTCGCTAGAATTGTAATCCACATCAACCAGAGTTTCCTTCCCACAAGGACGTGGAGATTGAAAGTACAGGCCGTGAAAGGGAATAGAAAGGGAAAGACCGAGCACAAACAAAGCAAAAAAAAAAAAAACAGAAGCATTAAACATCATGCTATTCTTGATTTGGTCATTGAAATCAAAATCAGCTTGTTTGTATATTCCAGAGGATTTATAATTGACCCATGACATCCAAATTCAGTGTAATGTATGTAAAATCGCTGTAGGTTGTATTAGGTGTTAATTGGCAAGGTCTGGATATAAAAAATAAGTTGTAATAATTCATGCCACTCTTCCCTCGGTAAGAGGTGCAGGGGGTGATGTAGTCTACAGTTTAAAGATAATATATCGGATATCTCCTTGTTTTCTGTCATATCTATGGATGTGACTGTTTATTATTTCTGCAGTGAGTTAGTGATTTCTCAAAAATTGTAAGCTAAAAATCTGCAATATCCGTTGTCAATTACATCAGTTTCTAGAAACTTTTGTTAAAAGGCATGTCAGGTCCATTGGGTACAAAAATCACATGATATTGGAGCCTTAAAATTTAAGAAAAGAGCAGAATCGGTAACTCGTCTGGAATTTGAAGCATCTAGTGGGTTTTATGTACCAGTGGAATTCCAATTTACATTGAAGTCAAGATCGGACTTTAGAATAGGCATCTGTCCAGTGAAGATGATCTTAGGATCTTAGATTTTAGTGATTAGCTTGAAATTTACTCATCATATGTTCTTCTGAACTTCTAAGAAAACCAATCTTAATTTATATTATGGTTCTATGGAATGTTTGTGGAATGTGGTGTATTTCTTTTTTCTCGAAACATTATGCTAGAGGCTGTTTCTTTAGCGAGAATATTAACACTAGTATTTTCGCCCCTTCAACTATCGAGATTAGTAATAGATTAATCTCTATTTATATAGAATAGAGTATAGCAGTATAGCCTAGGGATCTTCCTCCTGTGACTTTCAGAGTTGAATGACTTGTACCCCTAATGCAAAGTATTATTCCATATGCAGATATTATCAAATCAAACGAATGCACAATAACGGAAAAGGTAATAAAACCCGATGGATGTGCAGAAACAACACAAACGGGGAGAGAATAAAACCAAATGGGTCCGCAAAAACTGTCAAACACACACATGGCAGCAACAAAATATTAAATATAAGCAGGAGAGTACGTCTATTATTTGACAATGATATACATTTATAGTACATTTGTGTGACCGTTGGGTTCCACATCCCAAGGTCTCTTGGACTCTCATGGCTGTTCACATTCTACACCAACCCATAGAGGATTAGGTGTCCAACATTCCCCCCTTAATCCGATGGGTTATGTATGAGTCCAAGAAGAGAGTTGTAATGCAAAATGTGCAAAAATGCATGGCAGCACTAGGCTGAATGTGCTCTCTGAAATGTTGGTATAAAGGGCGGTGGTTTAAGGATGACCACCAACACTGGAATGCTTAGTGCAGTTTTCAGAACTCTTCCAAGTTTGGCATGAAGCTCAGGTCTTCTGCTAGAGGAAGTGCTCTTGATGTTTTGAAGAGGGAAACCTTCAACCATGAAAGGGAGGTCTCACCTCGCATAGAAGGGAGAACATCAACCTAAAAGGGAGGTCTCAACCTGTGATGGTTTAAGGATGACCAACAATTTTGGAATGCTTAATGCAATTCCTGGAACTCTTCCGAAACTGGCAAGAAACTGAAATCTTCTGCTAGAGGAAGTGTCCCCAATTCTTTGAAGAGGTATCACTGATTGAAAGCATGCTCAGGGGCATCTTTGTCTCTGGCTACAACTCTGAATCTGGTGTGGCAGGTTGTGGCTCAGGCTTGCTTGATGTGGCTTTGAAGCTTGTAGATGACCATCATTTTCCCCCCTGTTAGATACAAGGTGAGAAGATGAAAAAATCTCAACTGCAAGACTATTCAATACTCTAAAACAAGTTTTGACATATGATTGGAATATCTTCTTGGCTGTTGATGCCCATTGCCAAGAAGCGATCCATCCAAGATGAATCTTTGTTCTTGCAGGAGGTTTGTTTCTGAAGCACTTGTTTGAAGAATGACTGGTTTTATGACAGTACTTACATGAATGAAGATCAAAACAGTGATCTTTCAGATGGCCAACTCGGTCACAATGTTGGCATTTCATAATTTGTTGCTGTGGAAGAGGGGCAAAATCTGGAACAACTAAAGGTGAACTGACATGAAGGAATCCAACACTCTAAAACTAAATGGGCTTTGAGTAGTCTGGAATGTGAAAGGACACATCCTTGCCATATCCAAGACCAGTTCTGTGCTTGTTGTGGACAAGCTCTTGCAAATTGAACTTTTGCATCTGCATGTAACTCTGTTGCTTTATTGGCTACTGGATCCGAATCAACTGTAACATTATTGTCTTGCCCCTTATGGGAGTCTGTTTCAATCTTCTGAACAGAAACAGGTTCAGAATGATGACTCCACTGCTGTAATTCTTCCTGCTGTAGTTGAAATTCAAGCTGCAAAAAAAGCAATGTTTTCTTGTGCATGTTGTAAATATATTTGAATATCTCTGAGAGTGTCTTTGCTAACTTTAACTATGCTGCCACCAGTAGATAAGATTAGAGTGCTTAATAACTCTAATAATCCATGAATTTTCTCCATTATTCAAACAATCAAATCAATAAATGACCAAAAATGCACTTGTAGAAACAATAATGGTTTTAGAAAATTAATTTGCCAACTTTTCAACACGAATTAATTTGCACTGATGTCTGCTCATGTTCTCACTTCACAGTGTCTTGTGCCTCAATTTCTACACAGCAAGCCCGATATTGCTGCCTTAACAGAATTTCCAGCTTGACAGGTTTGCAACCCATAGGCTCTTCTTTTCCAGCAATAACAAGACCCCAACAGAAATGAGATTAGCTTCTATATTTCATCGACCATACACCATATAACACTAACACCCCTGCACAATAGCCTTCAATACAACCAAGGTTATCCCACAACAAAATGACTTGATTTGATCAATGTGCTTGTTACCTCCAAAGCAGCGTGCTCAACATCCCCTCCAAATACTTTTTAATCAAATGACTTCCTAGATCTTTAATGATTGCTTGGCTCAATGCCCTTCCATTACCTCTATTTTTTTTTTGCTATGATATCCCATAAATTAGGATCGACAACCGACAGGCGTTGGTTTCCCCATGATCTAACTACAGCTTTACAACTTTATGACCACGGACTGGGCTTGTGAAATGCATTGGAATGTAGCGACGATTATATATTTACAGAGGGGAAGCAATATCAGAAGAAGAATTATGTTTGGAATACCAAGACAGAGAATATGATGAACAATGTCAGAGGTAAACAACGTAGACAACGTATAGGGGGTTCGGGCCCCACGTAATGGGCCAGCGTATATGACAGCGTAATGGGAGAGCAGAACTATGGGAACGAATGGCATTCAATGTTGAACTGGTGGTTTGAGGGAGCACATTGTGTAGTTGAATCAAGGGGGAGTGGTATGGATACAGACGACATCATCAAATCTAAATTTCTGATAGAATGGGTTTACTCAAATATGTCTTTTGTTACTTTTAGAGCCGATTGTTAAAACACTTGGAGTTTCCCATTACTATGCTGGCGTCGCGGGCTCTCCGAAAGCCACAACTTTTATTGGAGTAGTTGCAGCGTGGAATGAGCAACCAAAGGTCTGCGTATTGAAGAGGTCGAAGGTCTGGCAACGAAACGCTTGGGAACAATGATGGTCAACACTCCCTCCTGAGCACCGTGCTACTGGGACTTCCAATCCAATCTATCAACAAACGCAGATGTTGATCACATGGTCCTGCGAATTCCAATCTAATCTATCAACAAATTTACATAATGATCGATAGGTGTATCATAGCAAGTGACTAGCAGGTCGACTGTGGAGCAACCTTATGGGAGCGGGACTGCATATGGGAGTGAATTCAAGTTCTGTATGTTGTATGAGCAATGGTTGCAGCGATCCCACAACGAACAACAAAAATGTAATAGCGTGTACGCAGAGAGAGCATTCAAATTACAGTGAGTGGTGGTATCGCGTCGATTAGAAGGTGGAAGTAGAGTGGCTTGAAGTTGGCTACTCGGCTAGTAAGGACTCTTTGGTATTCCTTTGTTGATTTCGCTGCTGATCACAAACAATAGCTGCAGCTATATCTCAGGGATCTGGAACTGGAATAATATTCTCAGCTGACACATATGTTGAATGGCTAGCCAAAGCTTGAATAATTTTAGTGGTCTTTGCACCAGCTAAAGCTTGTCCCTATTGGCGAAGGAAAACGAGTCACCAACCTCCATTTTCGAAGAGCTGACACTGATGTTCGTTAATTCTTCCATCCCTAGTTCGCCCATGGAAATCTCTGTAGCCACTATGTCGCATAATCAAACTTGTGGTGAAGGGAAACGTTGAGGCGTTATTGAAGGGAACACAGTCCTTCAATTCCACAAAACACAGAAAAATGAGTGATACCTTGGGAAGGCGTAACTTCTTAGGATTGTACACTCACAACCTATTCCAAATGAGCAGTCCAACTACAAGCAAAGCATTAATACTAAAACGGACATGTGCGCAGTGAAACGGATACTGGATTTTGGGAATCTATCATAGAAATGATAAGAACGCTCCATTATTCATTGAGGATAGAGCAAGAAATATTCCTCTCTACAGTCATAAGAATAGGTCTGCACAGTACAGAGGAATGGCAAAACTGAGGGATGTTACCTCTGTCAGAACCCACAAGGAGGAGCACAGTTACTGGGATTTCATGACTGATAAGGGAACGTTTACTGCGATTTCGATGAGAGAGAGGAGTGTTCGTTGGTTTGATGGGTGACATGATGGTATCACATTACCATTAATAATTCTTCTAATTCATGGGTAAAGCTGAGTGGGCAGGTCTGTTGGATGGCAACTGATAGGGAGCGAAAGGCCTCAAATATGAGCAGGGCAAGAGTTTGTCTGCTCTGATACCATGTCAAACACACACATGGCAGCGACAGAATATTAAAGATAAGCAGGAGAGTACGTCTATTATTTGACAATGATATACATTTATAATACATTCCTGTGACCATTGGGTTCCACATCCCAAGGTCTCTTGGACTCTCATGGTTGTTCACATTCTACACCAACCCATAGAGGATTAAGTGTCCAACAGAAACAACGCAACACATGAACAGAATTTAGTTATACAATCTTATTCAAAATCATAGTCAAAAGAAACATTCTACTTGTGAAATCAGACTCCCAACAAAAGACAGCCTTCACAAAAAAACAAGAGCCTTCCCAAAAGTTCCAACTATTATTTCAATTTTTCTTACTACTATAATTCAAATTTTCTTACTTATAAATGTCTCAACAAAAAAGAGGACTATCAAATATTGATATTCTGGTAGTTTAGAAATATATA
>APFE030898619.1:39931-58930 GCA_000404065.3 Pinus taeda
AATTAAAGACAATTTCAAATTAACATAACATAAAAAATTTATTAAAAATATATTTTCTAATTTGTCATGAGTTTCTGACAGATTTGTGGTCGGAATTTGGCGAAACAATTTGTGGTCAAATCTTAATTTGTCTTGTTTAAACTGTTTTTTATTGCATATATGGATTCAGCACCCTCAAAAACCTATAGGACACTTCGATTGTGAAGAATTCACCCATCAAACTCGTGATTTCAATGAATTTCTACCTGATTCTAGAGAAATTAGATTGAAAAATAAACCAAAAAACTTTTCAAAAAGTCGCACTTAAAGATTGTTCTTTGCATCTGAAAAATTGAATTTCACCATCTGAATCTAGAAATTTAATTAAGGCATGCTTTGGATATCCCTCCAGATTTGAGATTCTCAATGCATTCAAAACACTGAATTTCACCATTTGAATCTAGAAATTTAATTAGACATGCTTTGAAGTTCCTTTGGTTCTTCCATAACAAAAAGATCAATATCAATTGAATTTGTGTATCACCAATAGATGCCCAAAATGTCGACCTCAATGCTCTCTTATCATTGATCTATGTTAGCAAGAATAACAAAGTGATTTCATGTTCATTTAAAAAAACTATGTAGTTGATATAGTTAATTAATTGAGATGAAAAAAACTTAGTTTATTTGGGTATAAGTGATTTCATGTTCATTTAAAAAAACTATATAGTTGATATAGTTAATTAATTGAGATGAAAAAAACTTAGTTTATTTGGGTATAGGGATTCGAAATCGGGATTTCCATGGAGTTTCAAGTAGAGGAATGGATGCAAAGTTGATTTGTATCGAAATGCACACTTATTAGAGCAATATAGTCCTAGGATCGAATTGGGCAATGGGGAGGAGAGATGCAAAGAACAATATAGTCTTAGGATCGAATTGGGCGATGGGGAGGAGAGAGCCTTATATAGAGAGAGCAATATAGTCCTAGGATTGAATTGGGCGATGGGGAGGAGAGAGCCTTATACAAGCCACTGAGACTATTGGAGGAATTGTAAGCAGATAAGTTTATAAGTAGATAACCATATAATTTTATAAGCTTATTTGCTTATAAGTAGTTAAGTTTATCAACAGATCAAATTATCAACATATAAGATTTCAGTAGATCAACAAAGCACAACAGATTAGCAGATAAACTTATAAGTGTATCAACTTATAAGCATATCAACGAATCAACTTATATGTTGATTTGTCGGTAAGCTTATCTGCTAATAAGTTGATAAACTTATTTGTTGATCTGCTAAGAGCGATCAAAGTTGATGAGTTAATCTGCTAAAAGTGATCTAAACTGATGAGCTTATCAGTGTATCAACCTATCAGCAGATCAAATAAGCTTATCACTGAATCAACAGATCAATAGATATTAAGCTTTTTAATTGAAAATAATAATAATAATAATAATACCTATATTTTATATTTTATATTTTACGATTTAATTTCTTCAAATTTAGGAGATTTGGCCATTGGTCCATATTTGGCCACTCTGTGGGATCACTTGGTGTTCGTCCATTAGCACAGATTTGGCCACTTGGCATCTGTCCGTTGCCCATATCTGGCCACTCAGCGAGTGCCACTTAGTCTCCATCCGTTGGCCTAGATCTGTCCTTGGCATTGTCCATTGGCCCAAATTAGGCTAGTTAGTGGTTGCAACTTGGAAGAAATTCGTTGCCCCAAATCTGGCTAGTCAACGGCTGCCACTTGGTGTCCATCCATCAACCTAGATTTGGCCACATAGTAGGCACCACTTGGTGTCTGTCCATTGGCCTAGTTCTACCCACTTAATGGGCACTACTTGGCAGCTGTCCATTGACCCAAATCTAGCCACTCAGCGAACACCACTTGGGATCTGTCTATTGGCCCAGATTTGGCTAGTTAGCTGCTACCACTTGACGTCTGTCCATTGGCCCAAATATGGCCACTAAGTGGGTGCCACTTGGCATCTGCCTGTTGGCCTATATTTAGCCACTCAGCGAGCGCTACTTGGTGTTCGTCCGTTGGCTCAAATTTGACCACTCAACGGGTGCCACTTGGCGTTTGTCTGTTGACCTAGATTTGGCCACTCAACAACTGCCACAAGGGCAAAATTCGTTGGCCCAGTTCAAGCCACTCAACGATTGCTACTTCTGAGAAAACTTGTTGGCCCAAATCAAGCCACTCAACGACTACCACTTGGCATAAACTCGTTGGCCCATATCAGGCCACTCAGTGACTGCCACTTGGCAGAAACCCATTGACCCTTATTTGGCCACTCAGCGGCTACCACTTGGTAGAAACCCGTTGGCCCAGATTAGATCATTGACAACTGCCACTTAGCAAAAATTCGTTGGCCCAAATCAATCCACTCAGCGGACACCACTTTGTGGAAATTCGTTGGACTAGATTTGGCCACTTGGCATAAATTCATTGATCAGATCTGGCCACTCAGCGGGTGCCACTTGATGTCTGTCCATTTGCCTGGATCTAGCCACTTGGTGTGTGCCACTTGGGATCTGTCTGTTGACCCAAATATGGCCACTCAATGGGTGCCACTCAGTGTTTGTTTGTTGGCACGGATCTAGCCACTTAATGGGCACCCCTTTTGTGGTAATCTGTTGGCCTGAATCTGGCCACTCGACGAGCGCCATTTGGCATAAAGTTGTTGGGTTAGATTTGGCCACTTAATGGCACCACTTGGCATAAATCCGTTGGCCCAAATCTGGCCATTCAAAGGGTGTCACTTGTGTCCATTCGTTGGCCCACATCTAGCAACTCGTGGGTGCCACTCACTTGCCAGAAACCCGTTGGATCGGATCGGATCAATTCGTCGACAACACTTGGTGATGCATGTGGGACATTAGTCCATTCATCAAACATCAAACTCATCTAATAAGGTGCAATAATAAGTGTCTACGGATTCTTATCAAAAGGTTGGGACTATTAATCCTTTTGATTGCGGCACACTTGTATATCATCATTAGTTGGATCTCTGGCCTTCTTGGCCTGTGCTAATGAGCCCGTTGATTAATCTAATCTTATCGCCCCTTACTTATATAGTAGCAGATGAAGAAAAGCAGATCACACAAAGATGCGTGATTGGAAGCCAGAGCTTCAAGGATCCTCATAAATGAATCTACCTTAGATTGGGTCTGGAATGGTAGGCAATGAAGAAATTTAGACAACATGCAGAACTGGTTGCTTGATTCTAGGATTGGTTGAACAAAACGAGATAGGTTTATGGATCTAGCCATTGGATTGGTTGACTAATCCTAACAGCTTGATTGACTAAAAAGGGAAAATCAAACCGATGAAAAGGGAAAACAAATTCATTGAAAGGAAACAAGAACCACATGAAAGGATGAACAAAAGCCAAATCTCTCTAAGATATTTAATGATAAAAAAATATTAAAATACCATATAATGTGTAATAAACAAACAATGTTATTTTATTCTTAAAATGTAAATACACAAATGTATTGTAAATAATATATGTATTGATCAAACAAATGGTTGAATGTTACAATGGGGTCCTCGTTATAAATACTACTCGAGGTGCCCTTTAGTATGAAGAGATGTGTCTCTTCGATAAAGCACACCTTTACACCTTTTCATTAATTGTTATTTATTTGTATGTTTATTACATTGCCACCCGGGATGCTTTGTCCTCAAAGCATAATGAAATGATATTTTAAAGTCCACGAGACTAAAAATAATCTATGAGACTATTAGTTCCCTATTTTTCGCTTTTCGCAATTCAATCCTTTTCTGGTTCAAATTAATGATGAGCTGGCCCAATCTTCCAACAATCCCCTTGCTAAAAAGACAATGCCAAGAAACTGATGCTAACATGTTCTCATAACTTTCTCTAATGTATTTAAATGCATCACATTCCAAAATGAAATGTTTTTCCGATTCCATGGCCGCAGATGTGCAAAATGTACACCCGTTATTCCCAAGCTTCTTTAGGCCTTTTCCATCATCCTGTTTCACACCGAAGTTGATGTGAGTTGGTCCTTAATTGAGCAATAAGAACCTTTGCCCTCCACGACATGCTAGCTCCAATGAACTCTTTTTGTTGTAGGTCACATGTAGGGTTGAATTCCTCAATATAATATTTCTTCTTTCTACCCACCTCTTTTCCCCATACCTTTTTACGAAACTTCTCCATAACAAAATCCTTTAGCTCCTTGCTATTTGTGGGACAGGCATTGAGGTAGATATTCCATTTTTGCATCCATGTGTAGTTTTGTTTCATCTATGTTTTCTTTCTCTCACTCATGCATTTATTGAAGATAACATTAAGCCATCTACCTACTCTCATTTGCTCAATTATTTTTAGATATCCTATGAGCTGCACCATAGCAATTGCTTCAATGGAAGTTGCTCCAATTTCATTGAAGATTATCTCATAAGGTACTGAACTTTTTGTTTTGAACTTGCTCATGATCAAGCGTTTTTGGATTTTCTCAATTTGTTTCCATTTTGAGACGGGAGTGTTGCTAGCCCACGATTCACACCCATATAGCATCACTGGACAAACTAGGAGTCCAAAAAACACTTTAATTATTTTCCAATCCCATAACTATGCCTCTCTACGTCTGTTTTGAAGAGCATATAATGCTTTCCACCCTCCTAAAATTATCTTCTTTCTGCAGTCCTCCCAATTTAGTTTGTTGTTTAAATCAATCCCAAGGTACTTATACTCATTTACTTCTTCAAGAATGTTGGCTTCAAAGAAGAAAATATGCTGGCTCTGCTTCCTTTTATTAGAGAAAATCATTATTTTGGTCTTTCTAGTATTGACTTGCATCCCCACTGCTCTACAAAAATGCTCAAGGGGATATAAGTGCATTTACAATCCATGAGCCGATTTAGAAATCAATACAATGTCATCAACGTATAAAAGAAGTGTTATCACAAACTCTCCCAACCGAACACCATTCCCACTTTGCAGATTTAGCCACTCTTCCAAATTATCAATATATAGACCACAAAGAGTAGGGGATAGAGGTAAACCTTGCTTGACTCCAATGTAAATTATAAAGCTTTCTAAAATACTTGTTGAGGTTCTAATTTTGACTTTCACTTCTTCATAAAGTCTATGAACAACGGCTCTATAATGCACAGGAATTTCGAGTTCTTCCATTCTACGCCACAACTTATCCCTAGGGACTTTGTCAAATGCTTTTTTGAAGTCAACAAAGCAGCAAAATACTTCTTCTTTGTCCTCCCAAACCTTTTCAACAATGTGTCTCAATGTGATACCATGATCCACTGTAGAAATTTTTCGGCCTAAAACCCGCTTGTCCTCTTGCCCTCTTTTCTTTTACTTCTGCCCACTTACTAATTTTGTCATCTACCATGTTGCCGAAAAGCTTTGCAAACAAAGGATTGATCATAATTGTTATATAGTTGGATGAATTATTAATGTCTCCACTTTTAAAAAGGGGTATTGCTAAGCTAGTTGTCGAGTCTCTTGGAAATCCTTGCTGAATAATGTTATTCCATGATGTGCGGTGCAAGAGCGTTCATTCTCCATTTTAGATACTTTGCTTGAAGTTCAGCCAAGTCCTTTGCCTTTCCTATTTTCAGCTTCTTAATTCCATTCTCCACCTCCTGTAATGTGAAAAGCTTTGAATTTGTGTTGATCCTAGGGGGGCTCCATCTCAGATTCTTTCTCATAGAGTTGCCTGAATATTCAAACCATTGATTGGCTGTAATATTATTTTCAATTTGTGCAAAGATTCTCTTTAGTTGTGTAGGTCACTTTGGCATGTATAATTCCTCGTTAGTACTATCTTAGAATCAGGTTTATCCATTTCCTTTTCAGATATATTTTTTATTTTAAATTATATAATATATATAATCACCAATCAAACGAGAAAATTACCTAGTACCTATTTTTTTGAGGTAGCAAAAAATCACTTGATTTTGAAAAATGGTGATTCACAATACACCCTTTTTTTTTAGCATATTTTTACCACTTTAATTTTTTTTATGTATCTAGTATGCACATTTTTTTTAAATGTTAGTGATTTTCATGTTGATTTTGAAAAGTATTGATGAAGCATCAACACATTTTTTTAGAGGGCTTATTTTTGACACTTTAAATTTTTTTATGTATCTAAACAATTTTTTTATTAGTGATTTTCATTTTTCTTTTGAAAAACATTGATGAGCATCAACCATTTTTGTTTAGAAGGCTTATTTTTTACACTTTAAATTTTCTAATGTATTAAGTGTGGGTAATTTTTTTAAAATGTTGGTGATTTTCATGTTGATAATAAAACATAAATAAAAAAACATGAAAAAAACCAAAATTTAACTTGTAAAAACAAAAAAATAAATAAATAAAATGACATTTAAAAATATATATATAAAATATAAATATATATTATCCGGATCCGGGTGTTAATGATGCCCTAAATGGCATTCATGCGCACTTAAGACGCATGAGGCCGCCACCTGCTGAGCAGCGTGGAGCCCCAGACACTGTTTGGAGGCGGGACGGTGATTGTTATGACCTTGGCACGGTGCAGGACAGCGCCATTAATGGCGAGCGGAGCCCGACGCGGTCTGAGGAGCGGTATTTACAGGAGGCAATTCGGTAATTTTTCCATTATGTCTGCGACTGAAGAATGCTCTGTTCGGTTTGTGGTGAGTTCGGTGGGTGAGGTCGTCTGGGAGCCCTGCCTTCGAGCTGGTCTTGGCTCGAATTGGCAGCCCTTCAACTCCGCCGGTGCTCCTCGTTCTGGAATTACGCTATCAGGTTGGGGTAAGTGCTTCATTCGCGACAATTTCAATTTCTCTGGCTCTGTTTTACAGTTCAGTGTTTCAATTGTTCTCTGTTCGGCCTCGCATCACGGTCCGAGGTCTTTGCACGCTCTGAGGAGCATCTCTGATTCCCACTCTGCTTCGTTGACTATCTCAATCCTCCTCTCCACCATGAAAAGATCTGGGAAGCGCTCTCGCTCCGGAGATAAGTCTGGCAGTAGCAAGCGACATGTTGCGCGCCCTCATTCCACCCCTCTGCTCACCACCATAAATCTTACTTCTCCCCCGGAGGATTCCCCTGCTTCTAACCCCACCCACCATCCGATACCCAACAGCGCCTTCCAATCCACCCACTTCAAATTCCAGAGCAACCTGAACCGCCCCCTGGTTTCTGCCCAGATAACCATCTTGATGACGGAGGAAATCAACCAGGTTCCTCCAATAACCTGCATAAACCCCAATTCCTCCGACAGCAGTGACCATTCCTCGGCCCAATTAGCCATGGCTGCAAAGACAGAGGATGTTCCAGTAATTCAAGTCGATTCGCCTTCTCCAGTCCCTCCCCTGAACGACTGCATCAACCTTTTCCTGGACCCCGATGCTGGCAACACAGACAAAGATCAGGAAGGCAACGTGGAGCATGGCAAAGAGGGGCACAGCCACGATGACGCGTGTCAGCCAGATGCAGAAACACAGGGGGACGAAGACAGCTGAACAGTTGGCACTTGTGTTTGCTCTTTTTGGTTTTTGGGCAGCCATCCTTGGGTGTTGGCTCGTTTTGGAGATTTTCCAGCCGTGGCGGATGCAATTGTCTTGGTCTCAATACTCTCTCTCTCAGTTTCTCAGTGTTCTCAGTACTCCCTTTCTTTGTTTGTCTGTAAAGCCAAGGAATTTGGTAGTTTGTTCAGTTTCTCTGGCTGTGAGTTTGGATGTAATCCCCAGCTTCTCTATATCGGGGAATTTTTGTAACATATGTGATGCACAGGCTTCGACAGTTGCCCCCTACTGTAATATTATGCTTACCAGTTAATAGAAAATAGATTAGTCTTTTGCCGAGAAAATATATATATATATATATAAAATAATAATAATAATAATAAAACCAAAAAAAAAAAAAAATCTAAAACCATTTTTTTAGGTTAAAAATTTAAATAAATAAAAACCTCATAAAAAAAAAAATTAAAAATTAAAAAAAAAAAAAAAAAAAGTCGAAAAAATTATAATTTAAAAATTTAAAAAAATTTTAAAAATTTAAATTTAAAAAATAAATAAATAAATAAATAAAAATGAACCTCTCTCCTTGCCCACACCACCCGGCCCACCTCACCTCTGCCTCCTTGCCCCACCCAACCCACGCCACTCCTCCCTACAACCCTACCATTCGCTCTCCCAACCCTCCCTACACACCCAACCCACGCCACCTTTCCCTCCTTCCCTCTGACCCCTCCCCTCCAACCCCACCCCGCGGCCCAATCGACCCTAGGTAGTGAGGAGCCGATTCCGGGAATCGGCCCCTCGCCACCCCAAGTCGATTGGGTTGCGGGGTGGATGGGGAGGGATGGCGAGGTGGGGTGGCTGGCAGGGCAAGGCGGGGTGCGGTGGTGTGGGATGTGCAGGGAGGGAGAGCAAGGTGGAGCCAGAGGGAGGGGTAGCCCGAGAGGGAGTGTTGGGTGGGGTCGGAGGGAGGCGTGCGCTAGGTGGAGACGATGGGCTGAGTGGTGTGGGTGGGGAGAGAGGTCCGGGATTTTTATTTGTTTTTTAATAATTTTAAGTTTTATAATATTTAGTTATTTAAAAAAAAAAATAATAATAATAATAATTAATTTTTAATTTTTTTTTTTATTTTTCAATTTGTTTGCTAATTATTATATTATATATATATATATATATATATATATATATATATTAATTTAAAAATAAATACATTAAATTAATTAATAATTAATTTGATTTAGATTTGTTTTTGAATATTTTCCCTTATTATTATTTAATGTTTGATATTTTTTTTCTATTTATTTAAATTTTTTATTTTACAAGTTAATTTTGGTTTTTTTTCTTAACAATTTTATGGTGTTTTTTTTTTGGGTCATGAATCAGCGCCTTGCCATCCCTTTGCGGTTGGGCGGGAAATTTAAATTTATTATTTTTTTTTTTTTTTTTTTTTTTTTTTTTTTTTTTTTTTTTTTTGTTTTTTTTTTGTAAACTTTTTTTTTCTTTAAATTATGTCATTTTTAGAAATATTTTCCTTTATCTTATTTATTTATTTTTGTTTAAATTTT
This sequence comes from Pinus taeda, assembly GCA_000404065.3. Lineage (NCBI taxonomy): Eukaryota > Viridiplantae > Streptophyta > Pinopsida > Pinales > Pinaceae > Pinus > Pinus taeda. The sequence continues at coordinate 49,000 of APFE030898619.1, forward strand.
AAATTTTACAGTTTAATTTTATTTTTATTTTTTTTGTTCTTCCTATATATTTTTTATATTTGATTTTTTTTGTCAATGTTTTTAATGTTTAATTATTTGTTATTTTTTTAATTGTGTTTTTTTATTGTTTTTATTTTTTTTCCAATATTTTTATTTTTGTTTTCTTTTGTATTTTTCATTTTTATTTATTTATTGTTTTTTAAATTTTTCTGCAGGGTCTGTGTCGATGTTTGTCTAGCAACCCAGTCTCATTATGTGCAATTTGATAGTCGATTTTAAGTTTTTCATTATAATGAGTCAAGTCTACCCCCACAATGTGTCAATTTAGTGGTTGGTCTTTAGGTTTTCATTGCAATGGGTCGAGTTCACTTACATTATGTGTCAATTTGATGGTTGATTTTTTTTTTGCAATGTATTAAGTTGTCTTAGGTTAAGATTTTTTGTTTTTTTTTTTTTTTTTTTTACATAATCGGTTGCTGTTTATATTCCAAAAAAATATTGAGGAGGTTGAGCTCCTGTATTACAAGGCATTATGCCCGGGAAGCAAAGTAAGGAAATACTACAGAGAAGACATAATTCCTCTTTGCTTTTGTCATTCTTGACTTTTGGAAAACCTAAAGAAGTATAGATTCTAATGAACTAGAATAACAAGAAACAGAATTTGCAAAGCATGCTTAGTCTATGTTTATATGACTGATCTGGTGGGCTATAGAATCTTCGGGCTTGCTGTCAACTTCTGCGTTCCTTAGGCTTGAAGAGCTGGTGTTGGGAGCGCTTCTTTTCTCCATCATGAACTTCAGAATGTCGATGGACTCCTAGGCATGGTTGCATCTGTTGGAGAGATCATTAAACTGCTCCTGAAGTGAAGAAACTCTATGGAGAAAAAGATTGAGGTTGGCCTCATGCTTCTCGCTAGTGATCCAGGCATGGGTGTCGATTTTGGAATCCAAAATCTTCTGCTGAGCACGGATTTGTTTCAATTCTGCTTGCAGATCAGTGCAGTGGAGGCAGTCTTCACTTCTCGTCGTTGTGGGAGGCCAAACTGTGTTCTCAGTGCTCTAAAAGATTAGAGCGTTGCAATACTGTTGAACCAACGAGCCTGGGAAGAGGGAGCTTGGAGGTGGAGTGATAGTGAAGAAATAAGGGGAGCGATGGCTCAGAGCAGAGGAATTGCTGAGAGCAAACGACAGAAGGGATGAATGCGGCCCGGGAGAAGAGGAGATGTGAAATGAGAGAAGGAGAGAGCGGATAAGAAGGCGGGTTCTGACAAGGGGTTTGACAAGGGGTTAAGGGAGAATGGGGTAGCGGTCGCAGGAAGAATACGAGAACGATCACAAGGGAGGAAAGGGCGGGGCAGAGCAGCATGGGCGATGGAACAAAAAGGAGTTGGGCAGATCGTTTCCAGAGATTCGGTGAAGAAAACATAATGCTGTCAAATATCAAGGTGGATTTTAGCAGTGACCAAGACCTGAATCTTCTTGAGGACGTTACAAGTGTCAGTGACAGTTGATTTGCTGCGGGCCGTTCTGAGCATTGATATGTTTCTGATCGTGGTAGATATTGTTGGGATTCAATTGAGTTGCATAGGAGATTGCCTATGGATCTGTTACACACTCTATTGGCACAAGTGTTTGCCTCCTTGTTGAGGGTTCGAAGAACATGGAAGAAGCGGAGGTCTGTCATTTGTTGTGCGAGAGCTTGACACCGATTAATAGTTTGTTGCAGTAGCACATTGGAGGCATTTCGGTTGTGAACCATTAGAATAATGATGGCAGCTGAGTCGCCAAGGATCATTTCGGTGTTTATGCCAAGTTTTTGAAGCTGGACGAGCCCTTGGTATAGAGCTAGAGCTTTAGCCCTATTATTGGAGAGGGGGCCTAATCCACATTCATAAGTTGTTTTGATATCTCCATTGGCATTGTAGATGATTCCACCAGCCCCTGTTGTTCCAGGGTTAGATTTGGAAGCACCATCGAAGAAGAGATAGTAGGTGTTGTTGTTTCTGAGCCAAGTTGAGAACTCCTCATCTTTCAATCTTACTTTCCAACTGTGATTAGAGTTGTTGAGCTGGTTGCTAATGTGACTCCCGCTTTGGTTGTTGTTACTTTTGTCCAACAAATAGCCTATGAAATTCCTTTCTTCAACACAGAGGTCAGCGATGTCAATTTTCTTTTGACTTTTGACTGAGATGGTTTCTAAAGTAAGACTCCTTACCTTATTACATAATTTCCTTGTGATGGTTTCTTTGTCTTTAAAGACCATGCGATTTCTTGCCAACCATATGTTCCACAGAAGAGAATAGGGAAGAGCATCCCAAACTCTTTTGGCAATATTGTTCTTCTTTTGTTGCCACAAATAGTTCTTCTTCCAGAGGTGCAGAACTTCTCCAATAGAGTTATGGGGGTTCCAGGGGAGATGGGCGTTGAAGGAGATTTCTCTCCAACAGGTGGTGGCAAAGGGGCAGGAAATGAAGAGGCGTTGGATGGTTTCTTCAGCAACTTGGCAATTTGGGCAACAGGAAGGACCAATAATGCCTCGCTTTTGCAAGTTGTCAGAAGTGAGAATTTTCCCTTTTAGGAGAGCCCAGATGAAGAATTTAATTTTTGGGATGGCCTCTAACTTCCAGACGATTTTTCAATGCGTCCAAATGGGCATGGGATGTTCACTGCTACAAATATACTAATGGGCAGCTTGAATTGTGTAATTGAAGCCTGAAGGATCCCAACGGAAGCCATCAATACCATTTTTTTTAATAGGAGCTATGCTATGAAGGTGAGCTAGGAGATTAGAAAACTCGCTTTGAGGTCTATGGGTATGGCTGGAAAGGTCCACCCCGTCCAAATTTGAGATTGGGTATCCCATTGAAAAATCTGATCCAAGTAATGAAGCCCTATGTTGTCAAAGAAGGAGAGAATTTGATCAGTTCCAGGTTGGTTACTGATAGACTGTTGTCCCATTATTCTATCTGCTTCGATTTTGATGTTGGTGCCGCCCTTGGGAACTTTAGAAATGTTTTGGGCAAGGAAGGGGATTGCTTTCTTGCACAATCTCCAAATTTTAGAGCAAACTCTGTTAGGGATCTGGTAATCCAAGAGGTGTTGCCTTGGAAAGTTTAGATATTTGGCCTCCAACACACTTTTCCACCAAGCAGAGTGGCCACTAATGAATCTCCAAACAATCTTGCCACCAAAAGCCAGATTTAGGAACTTGGGAGATCTAATTCCTAGGCCTCCACGATCTTGGGTTTGAATGACCTACTTCCAACTTACAAGATTGAATTTCTTTTTTTTCAGTTTTCCCCCTTGCCAAAGGAAATGGTGGAGAATGACTTCCATTTTGTGATGAAAAAGGGCAGGGGCTTGCAGAAGCGTGAATTGGTATCAGGGTAAAGAAGAAAGACCCATTTTCAGGAGAACTAGGCGGCCTGCTAGATTGATCCAAGTGGAACCCCATTGCTGCACTTTCCTTTTCATTTTATCTATGATAGTATCCCAAACTTTAGCTTTCAGAGGACCAGCACTCACTGGCATGCCAGATAAGTGAAGTTCTCCCAGTCTAATTTGCAAGGAATCCAAAAAGTGTTGGCTATGTTATGGAGGACTTGAGCTGTAGTGTTCCAACCGTAGATGCAACTTTTGAGTTGATTGACCATACCTCCAGAGTAGCTCATGTATTTGTCTAAGAGGGCTTTGAAACTACGGGCTATAATATTGGAGGCTCCTCCTATTAACAAAGTATCATCAAAAAATTGAGAGTGGTTTATGCTTTTGACTCCATTCCCGAATTTAATACCTGTGATAAGTCCGACACGCCCAATGCTTTACTGAAGGACTCAGCCATCAAGATGAACAAGTAAGGGGAAAGGGGGCAGCCTTGTCTTAGCCCTCGAGAGGGTTGGAAAGATGGCCTTGGTCTGCCATTAACAAGAGGTGAGATCCAAGGACCTGAAATGTGTGCTTTGATGAGGTCAAGGAAAGGCGCAACAAACCCCATTTTCTTTAGAACAACAATGAGGAATGAGTGCCTTACTCTATCGAAGGCATTGGCTAGGTCCAATTTTAGAATGAAACCTTTTTCCTTTCTAGATTGGTTGGAATGTATAGCTTCTTGGACAAGGAGGATTGAATCAGAAATTTGCCTCTTGGCCAATAATCCTCCTTGGTTTTTAGAGATAAGTGAGGGGAGGAGAGGTTTGAGGTGAGAAGCAAGGATTTTGGTTAGGATTTTGTAAGATGAATTGCAAAGAGAAATGGGTCGAAATCGGGAAAAAACAAGATTCTCTTTGGGAAGGAGGGAAAGATGGGTGGCATTGGTGAAACCTCCAATTTTACCCTTGCACTGAGTCCATTTTATCATTTTGACAAGATCTTTTTTTATTATTCCCCAATAAACTCGGTAGAAGCAGATGGGGAAACCATCTGGCCAGGAGCTTTGTCTAGTTGGAGACTTGTCCAAATAACTCTTATTATTTCTTCTTCTTTGATCTCCATTATCAAGTTATCATTTATTTCCTTGCTAATCTCAGTGGGGAGGTGTTGCAGCATATCTGAGTAATCTTCCTCCTCTTTCGTTTCTGTTAAAAGAGCACTGTAATGATCTGAGGCTGCCTTTCTAATAGCACCTTGAGTGGTTTCAATATTTCCTTCTACATCTATAATAGATGTAACATTGTTCCTAATTTTCCTAACAATAGCCTGCTTATGAAAGAAAGCAGAGTTTTTGTCTCCTCCTTGCAGCCATAGCTGCCTAGATTTTATTCTCCATTTTTGCTCCTCCTCTCTATTGGCGCGATATAGCTGGAAGTAGAGATCGCTTTCAAGGTCTTTGTATTCCTGGGAGAGTCCTCGTTTCTCTGTTATGTTGTGAATTTTTTCCAATTTGTTTTTTATCTCTTTTTTGTCCTTCTTAGGTTCCGTGTATTAGTTTTTTGCCCATTCCTTTAAGGCATATTTGGTCCTTTTTAACTTGTTTTCCCATATGTATCCCGACAATCCTTCTATGTGCTGACACCAAGTGCTTTGGACGATCTCTTTGACAGCGGGAATTCTGTTCCACAGAGGGTTGTATATAAAGGGAATGGTCCCTAAGGGGTAGTGGGCTTCGAGAACTAGAGTTGTGGGGTAATGATCAGAAGCAAAGAAGGGTAGGATGGTGGCATAAGTAGTGGAGTAGGAAGAGAGGAGCATGACATTCACCATAATTCTTTCAAGCCTTTCCATGATATTGCCTTTGCCCAACTCTGCGGTTACTCCATGTGAACTTATGATTTTTTGGAACAACATCAACAAAATCGTGATCCTGCATGATGGTCTCCAACTGCGTTCTATAAGGGTCAGAAAAGAAGCAGCCTCTTCTTTTCTCATTGGAATGGAGTATGAGATTGAGGTCTCCCTCAAGAATAATATTGCTGCTTCCTTCTTCGTCTATGTTTGCTTTGAGGGTAGCCTAACACTACTCTGTCTCTATAATGGTTTGGAGCATAGATGTTATAGATGACTATCCTTTGGTTATCTGTTATATTCTCTAGAACAGTTTTTATCTAGTGCTCGCTGACTGTATCTGTTATGCGATTCCAAATGCTGTGGTTCCAGAGGATTGCAATTCCCCTGGAGGCACCCCTTGATTCACTAATGCTGCCATTACACTACTTTTGTTGACCAATGATTCCTTTCATTTCTTGTTGTCCTTGTTTTGTTTCTTGTAACAATAGAATTCCTAGTTTCTCATGATTTATAAGATCTTTTAAGGCAACTATTTTGGAGGGGTGCCCTAGTCCCCTGCTATTCCCGGATAGAACTTTCATCATTGAGTGTTAGGGGTATGGAGAGTTGCTCGCCCTCCTTGCTCCTTGTATACTGCTTCTTTATCATTTTGCCCCAAAATGTAGGTTTCTATGGGGTTCTGAGTACCCATGGCAATATCTTTTTGAGCGTTTTCATCTCTCTGCTGCTTGGCAGACTTCCTTCTTGGCACTTGTTTTTTTTGTGCATCCATAGTCACTCTGTGCTCTTTCGAAGAACTCCTAGTAAGTCTAGAAGAGGGAGGTTCGATGGAGAGGGAGGAGGAGATAAGCAGGGGGGAGGGCTTAATGGCATCAACTTGGGGCAAGGGAGGGGGGTTGTCTTTAGGGGGGAAATGGCAGAAAAAGGATTGGATGAAGAAGGGGGAGGGAGAGGATGGGCTAGAGAGGGGAAGGAGGAGTTAGAGAGGGATGAGTTGGTGGGGATGGATGTATTAGGTTTGGGAGGGGTAGCTTCAGCGTTTTCCTAGATGGGGGCAGTCTTCTTTTTCTTGATTGTTTCCCTTTGCTCATCTTGTGAAACATTCTCTACATCAATTAGTTTAGAACAACGATTGGGAAAATGGCCATATTCGTGACATACCTTGCATTTAAACGGGATTTGCTCGTAGTACAATTGTTGGATGTGCGTCCAGTCGTCCACTTTGAGTTTGATGGCCTCAGGAAGGCCTTTGCCTAGATCAACTTCTACACATATGCGAGCACAGGCTTGCATATTATCTTTTGTCTCACTACAGTCAATGAATCTTCCAACAGCATTCCCGATGGCTTGAATCAATTCGTCTCCCAACAATGGAGGGGAAGGTGAGGGAGTCGAACCCAGACCGGAACTGCGGTAGTGACATCCATGTCGGGGTCAAAATCCGGAGTCCATTTATTGAGGTATAGGCCTCTGGAATCCATGAAATAAGGTTTGTTTTTGAAGATTAGATCCTTGTCTTCTCTTGATTCAAAATGGAAGGTGAAATACCCTTTCCCGCAGAAGCGGATGGAGATTTTGCCTTATATTTTATCAGACCAATTTCGTTCGACCCATCTTTGCACTGTCTTCGGAGATGGCCAGAGGCCGGTGAATTGTCCGATGAGACCTCGTTCTGCTAATGAAAGAGCAGCCATGCGAGGAAGTGCTGGAGGAAGGTTGACCTCTTGCAAAACATCTAGCTTCTTTACAAACTTAGAGATTGTTGGGTGAGGGCGCTGAGGGGGTAAGGATTTAACCAAGGCAGAAAAGGCCTGTTGCATGGAAGCGGCACCTGGTGAAGCGTCCGGAGGGGCCATTGCTAAAGACTGAAGGCCAAGGCGAGATCAGTAGCGCTTGACCTAGCAGGCAAGAGCAGAGCGTGCGATTCTCAGGTTAAGATTTTAAAATTGCTATACATTTAGCATTTAAAAAAAAAATACTTTTCGTATAATAACTCTTTCATTCAGGTGTTAATTTTTAAAGGTTTTTTAGTCATAAAATTTTTCCATAATCTCGTGCTTGAAATATTTTGAAAACTTATGGTTGTTTTGTAGTCATAATCTTTGGTTTTAATTCCATGGTTGAAAAATTGTCATGATTTTAATGTCTTTCTAAGTCGTGATAGTTTATCTTTAATGTTATGGTTTAAAACAGTTACAAGTATTTTTTCTTAGCACCATGCTTGAAAATTGTTGGAATTCTAAGGTTTTTCAAATACATGATATTTTAAATTTAATGTCATGCCTAAAAATCATTAGAATTTTAAGGCTTTCCAAAGACGTGATATTTCATCTTTGATGTCATGTTTGAAAATCGTTGGAAATTGAAAGTTTTTCAGAGTCATGATATTTTATTTTTAACATCATATTAAAAATGTATCCTGAACACAAAAAAAAAAAAAAAAAAAAAAAAAAAAAATGTTATTCTAACATCAACACTTTTCATTTTTAGGGTGTTTTTTGCACCAAAAAATGTTGGTTCTTACTGTCATTTTTAAAAAATGTTGAAAATGTACCGCAGGAAAAAAAATGTTATTCCAACATCAACACTTTTCGTTTTCAGCTTGTTTTTTCATGTTTTTTTTGGGTTTTTGAGCTAGAGTACCTGTTTTGAAGTAATAGTTCTCGTTTGATCAGTAACTATATATATATTGTTAGGACTATGCATGTATGGTCTTGTGCATACAATGAAATCCATTAATTTTGAAGGTACATACAACACTCGACGAAGGCCCTCGATTATTTAGATGCAAACACGCATAACAAATTCCTTTGTTATTTCTTGTGAAAATCTTGTGTCCCTTCATCATTTGCAAGTTTGAGTAGATGGATCGGCTTTTTATATTTCTATTTCAAGTATTCCTCTTTCCTCCTTTCAGTCTCTTCATTAGTCAGCTAAGGGTGTGAAGAGAGGAGTCTCCAATGGCAATTACAATAATCAACAAGCTTAGATAAAATATTGCTTGAAAGATGTTTGAGACTCTTGAACTCCTCTGTCAACTCCATTATAGTGTCAAAAATCTTTTTCGGCCTCTCCCTATTCAACTTCTCCAAAATAACCTGATGTGCCATGTCAAAAAGGTTCTTAATGTCTAGGAAATTAGGACTCGCAATTTTTGCAAGTTCCAGTAGTTGCTTGGTTGTAATCTTGGCAATGCACGTGAATACGTAGTTCCCAAAATACGTTGGAGGTAAGAGCAATTCTACTCAGCCTCTACAGTTAGAAAACAGAGTAATTCAACGAGCTCTTTCTCAGGAACTTATTGAGCCTTCATTATGCAACTCCACAAATGTGACTCCACTACCACAAATGTAGTCAAAGCCATGGCTCATTCCTTCGAGTTTTGGATCATTTCTTAGTTAAATGAAAAGTTGAAATTTCCATTTCATCATTGAATTTCGCCTTTTCCTTATCGATCTTCAATTGTGCATCCATCGGAGTGCACGGTAATGAATCATCTTGTGAAAACTAGAAAGCATGTGCTTCGCCTTTGACACAATCAATGACTACTTTTACACCATTGAAAGATACATTGTGGTAATCCTTTTTCTAGAGCTTGAAGGTTTGTCTCATGTGCTCTCGTTTCTCTAAAATACCAAGCCCTAGCCTACTATGTTCCGCCCAACATTTCATAAAAAAACCAGAAGGAATTCCATTTTTCAATGACATGCTGAAGATAAGCATTGACCTGTATTGAGAGAGGTGAATCATTGTCGTTTCCATGGTGGGTCTTGATAAGATCCTCAAAGAAGTTTTTGTGCTGAAAAGTATCTATTTCCACATCCTTAAATTCAATGTCAATGGTTCCTTCAACGAACTCCACTTTATCATCCTTGCAATCAATTTGGGGCTTACTCGAGTGTCACACTGGCATTCTCAACTTCACGTTTCTTATACATTAATTGCAAATTCTCGCCTAGCTACTCCAAATTCAAACTAAAATTTAGTGACAAGCCTCCTAATTCAAATTTGTGACATATGTTCTACAAATGTTTGTATTTTTGTGTTTTAAATTGACCTCCTACCTCAACTTCATCAAGTGGAAAACGCAATTTAAAATTTTCTTCAATATTATCGACAATATGTTCAGACTCTACATTAACAAGGGACTATAAAATTGATTATATGTAATGTGCCCCCTCATAATCCCATCACAAACATAGGTTAGAAGGAGGTTGTCTCTATGATGACCCAAGATCCAAAGTAGCGTTATGGAAATGGGGTCTAAAGATTTTGATCTTTTTGACTTATTCAAAACCTTAAATAGATGACATAGTTGTGGTCTTCTTGTCAAGACGATTCCAGTTATATAAATTTTATCCTGATCTGAACTACAGATCGAAAGATATGACCATTTGAAATTTGGTCCCATGTCATCAACCCACCATGTGGCTATCCCAGTCAGCATCCTCCCCACCATTTGGCATTGGTATACTAGTTGTCTCCCCATTCATGGTCAGGGGTCACCACACACAAGTATTTGTTTATATAAATAAGTTGTTGAATCGCTCATACTCCCTTCCTTATTTAAGCGCACTGGCAGCCTCTTTCTCCACATGCCCTCTCTTAAGAGGCTGCAACAATAGCAACTCAGGTATGCTCCTGCCACGACACCCCGCTATAATCCTCTCGGAAAAAACCACCCTTGAGAAAACTTTGCTTCACTAAGC
>APFE030898626.1:0-16472 GCA_000404065.3 Pinus taeda
CTATTTTTCATGCAAAATATAATGCATATGATTCCATTAGTGCAACCTTTTGGTGTCTAAATGATGGAATCTTTCTACAAAAACTTGTGGAATTGTAGTGTTGAAAGTGTTGGACTTGCCAACATTCAAGGGGTATCCATGATATGCAGTCCTAATTAGACCTCACACCTCAGCACAAACTCTATTATGTCCCTCTTCAAATTCTACCAATAGTAAAATCTTGTCACTGTTATCAGTGTCTTCTAATAACCTAGGTGACCCGAATATGGTTTTGCATGAAACTCCCTCAAGATCAACTTATTGAGCTCACTGTTATTTGATACATATATCCTGTCTTGAAACTTGACCAATCAATCTGCTGTAAGACAATAATCCATACCCTGTGCACCTACACTTGTACCTGTACTCATACTTGTCCTACCACCAATACCTATACCACTACATGTACCTGTACCTTCACTTGTAGCTATACATGTACTATCACCTGTACCTGTACCAACACCTTGCTGCAACCTGTGCACAATCTCCATATACCTTACATCCTACTAAACTTCCTGCAAGATCCTATCCTATAAGTCTGTCTCATAGGAGCTCATATTTGCTAAGTGGTTTACCTATATCCACCTGCGAGAGCATCCACCACCATGTTCTCTTTACCTTTGGTGTACCTAATCTCGAAATAAAACTCATTGATTGTGGTCAACCATCTAGCATGCCTGGCATTTAAATCGGTTGATCAAACAAATATCTCAACCCAAAATGATCACTCATAAGTACAAAACTCCTGCTAAAAAGATAATGTCTCCACATCTTCAATGCATGTATGGTCGCTGCTAACTCAAGATCATGTATCGGGTAGTTCTACTCATGCTCATTTATTTTTTGGGACTCATAGCATACCACATGTCCATACTGCATAAGGAATCCATCAAGTTCTCTCTTGCAAGCATCTGTACATACTACAAACTCCTTGTCTGGAACTGCAATCTATAGCACTGGTGCATGTGTAAACAACTACTTAAGCTACTCAAATCTAGCCTCACACTCCTCTGCCCATTTGAACTCCTTACCTTTCCTCTGCAATGATGTAATAGGATAATAAATTTGTGAGAAGTTCATGATGAACCTCCGATAATAGCCTACCACACTGATGAAATATCTCACCTCATCCACACTCTTTGGAGCTACCCATTCCATGATGGCTCTTATATTTTATGGATCTACTGCAATTCCCTCCTTGGAGACAAAATGCACCAAGTAGTATACCTCAGTCTGAAATAAACTGCACTTCCTGAGCTTAGCATACAACTGATGTTCTCTCAACAACCTCAACACTACTTCTCAATGCTCAACATGCTCTTCCTCCCTTTTAGAATATACCAGTATATCATCAATGATCACAATAAAAAACTTATCCAAATACGGATGCAAAACACTATTCATCAAACACATAAATGTAGTTGGAGCATTAGTTAATCCAAATGGAACTACAAAAAACTCATAATGCCCATACCTAGTCCTGAAAGTTCTCTTGTAAGTGTCACCCTCTTTGATGTGCACCTAATGGTATTTGGATCTCAGATCAATCTCCAAGAACACTGTTGCTCCCTTCAACTGATGAACAAGTAATCAATCCTCGGAAAAGGGTACATATTCTTGATGGTCACTTTGTTCAACTACTTTTATTCAATGCATAATCTGACAGTTCCATCTTTCTTCTTCACAAGCAACACTAGTGTGCCACAAGGTGATGCACTTGGCCTAATGTATCCCTTGTTCAACATTTCCTTCAGTTGCAACTTTAACTCAACCAACTCATGTGTGCTCATCCTGTAAGGTGCTTTTGATGTTGGCGCTATCCCTGGCACTAACTCAATTGAAAAGTCTACCTCCCTGTAAGGTGGAAGCTATGTAATTTCCTAAGGAAATACATCTTGAAACTGCTGCAAAACTGGGTCCTTGCTCAACACATATTGATCCTTGACCTTCTTACCCTTATCACTATAAGTGTGCACTACGAATAACATACACCCTTTCCTATGGCTACACTTTTCTTTCATAGTTGTCACCATCTTAACTGATGTGGCTTTCTTCTTACCCTGCAAGACTCTTGGTTCCCCATTTTCATCAACACACTCAATAGCTTTATCATAACAGTCTACCTTGCTTCTATGAAGATACAACTAATCCATGCCCAATAACATACTATATGATCCCAAGGGTAATACATTTAGATGTGCTAGAGTAGACATACCATTCAAGTGAAATGCGCAAGATCTTACCCAATGATGAACTCACTTTTGTGTACTTGTAGCTAACTACACTAACCAAGACTCTGCATGCAATTCCTTACTCAAACCACACTTATCCACCAGATTCAGACTAACATAGCTATAATTAGATCTAAGGTCAATCAAAATAGAAATAACTTGATCACAAAGCTTACCGTCCATCTCAATGATATATACTTGGTGTTCTTCCTGTCCATTGTCCACTGCTGCATAAATACGAGGAATATTCTAACCAACATCCCCGACATTTTCTGCATCCTGTGCAATGTATATCTTAGGCCTACTACCCTAATGTTTCAAACAATCTCTCCTAAGATTCTCCTCTGCACCTGTCCAACACTCCAACCGACCTGTGCCCTCACCTCTATGATGTTGCTGCAATCCATGTCCCTATCTAGCTGCATTGAACTTCTTTTGTGGTGGCATATTTTCTTTTCCATCTGCATTCTAAGGCCTTGTTCTCTTAGGATTCCAATTACCTCTACTTTTGTCTTTTCCCTTCCATCTTTGGTGAGATTCATTCTTACGCTTTGACTATTCATATCAATGCTTCAATTTCCCAATGACTTCCTCAAGTGGTCGAGGCTTATCATACTCAATTTGATCTCTAAATTCTAATGGAATACCACTGAAAAATCACTGAACTTTAGCCTTCTCATCAGTAATATATGGTACATATCTCAATAGCTCCAGAAACTTTGTCGTGTACTCTTCATCTATCATTGATCCCATCTTTACCTCATAGAATTCTTTGGTCTTATTGTCGCAGTACCTCTCTCATAAATACTTCTTCCTCAAAAATCCTATTGAACTCACGTGAACTCAAATAATCCATCTTGATGTTTCTCACCCGCTTAACATCTTCCCATGAGACGTATGTTGTACCTTTCGAGCTGAATATAGCTATTATGGCCTTCATGTTATCTGTGTACTCATGCAAATCAAAGAATTTGTTCATCCCAAATATCCAAGCCTTTGCATCTTCCAGATTCTTCACATATCCATCAAAAGCAGGTGGTTTTTATTTCTTTAATTCATCCAGAAATTACCCCATATCGCTCCTCCTATAAGGATGATTAAGATGACGATCATGATATCTATCAGAACCATAACTAGAATAGTATATGTGCTCATCGCCCCTCCTATATGTAGTGTTCAACAACCTACCATCTCTCACTGTATCAGATCTATCCAACCTGTGTCTACTAGGAGACCTACTACCATATTACCCATTAGCTCTATCCTCCTATCCATGGTTGATTCGAAGTGGTACTTATCGCTGCAAGTCTAACAAACTCTAAAGAAGTATTGCATTAACCTATGCTTTCTTCTCTTGTGCCTATATGACCCAGTCATTATCCGCCTTACAACTCCTTATCTATTCCTTCAAGCTCCTTAATGTATCTGCCAAATCAAAAGTGTGCCCCGCATCATGCTGCTCATCTGATGCATAGGGAGATTTTATGTAGTCTACCACCTTGCTAGGCATTTGATGTTTTTCCTGCAATGCATAATATGTAAAATACACCAAATCAAAATAAATGAGTGTACCTTATCATAATTCAGGTAGGATACCTCGTCTTCCAGATCAAAAAATCAGCGTGATACATGTATAGCATAAACATAACAACACATAGACATACACAAATAAATGTATCAACACATAAACATCGTTCTAGTTAAGGTCCAGTCATCAATGCAAGGCCATATAACAATGCATGTTATGATCTCATGCATGACGAAAACCATTACTCCATTGTACCAATTGCCACATGCAACCAGCATCATGCATAAGAAATACCTAATCAACTACACCTACGCATAAACACATGTAGTCAAACATAAGCGATCAATTCTTGTAATCAACCTACAAGACTGATACATGTAATAAAATCTACAAGAATGTAGCCTAGCATACAAGGATGTAAGGAAGCGACATAAAATCAACATGCTAGCAACATATAACAATATGTAACCAGTATATATACATACATGTGTATAAAAACATATAGGACTTCTCCACTCCATGTAGAAAATGAAAGTAAAATATTCTTTGTTGTCTCTAAATGCACTTACTACATTTGAATATAAGGGATATGTATGGTTTCTTATGTACTCAACATGGAATTGATACGAATAATCTAAAAAAATATTTATAGATCAATGTTAGAGATAAATATAAAAATATATATGTATACATGTGTGTATGAAGAGAGAGATTTTTTTAGTGATAAGTGATTTTTATTTTTTATTACAAAATATATGTATAATTTTTTTAATGTTAATATAGAATTGACATATGACACTTAAAAATAAAAATTATAAATCAATATGAATAAATAAATTTTAAAATATTTCAATATCTAATTTAAATGACTTTCAACTTTTCTTTATAAATATATACATGATATACAATTTTTAAAAAATTATTCCTTTCTTAAAATATATAATATATATATAAACATAGTTGAAATAAATCTACACATATATTATTATTACTACTATTACTCTATACATAAAAAAAATAAATTGATATTAATTAAAAAAACACAAATTGTAAATTGATATTAATTAAAAAAATACAAATTGTTACGATGTTGTTTTAGCGTCGTGGAAAGCAAAATAAACTACTATACCTTTTCCTTATTTTGAAATATTCTCCCACATCTTATGATATCAACCTTTTCTTTTATTATTATACCATGTTCTTATGATATCAACCTTTTCTTTTATTATTATACCATGTTCTTAAAAATATGGTTGCTTTGTTAATATTATTGCAATAATTATATAATTATGTTATTATATTGATGATTAAAAATATTAATTTATTTTTAAATTATTTTTATAATTATAATAAATTTTTATTATTATTATTAATTAAATAATAAGATATTCATTCATGTTTATTTTTTATAATTATTTAAGTTTTTTATAGTTTTGTTTGAACCTAGTTAGAAAAGTTATGAAGATTAGTATTGTTATAAATATTTTAAATAAGGATTTTAATATAATTACCAAAAACATTACGGAAGAAAATGTTTTTTATTTTTTATTTTTTAAGTAATTACAAAAATAATAAATTATTCTAACCATAACATTTTAACATTTTAGGAATTGAATAAATGGAAAGTTAAATTATATATATATATATATATTTATTTATAATAATAAATTCTTAAGTATTAAAAGTAATAATAAATTTAACGAATACATCCACCACCATATTGTTCTATGTTGTTTAAAGAAAATGGACTAACTAAATCATTCTATATGCTTCTATCATATCTAGATGTTTTTTTTATTTAACAAAACTATTTCAATCATTTCCCTCTTTGTATTCTTTTAATTCCATTCTCAATTTAGTATCGTCGCTTTCCCTACAGAACTATGACAATGCGAAATATTTTTGAAATATAACTATTAAAACCATACATTATAATTGTATAATCAAAATATGATGAGCACTAAGAATAATTAAAATAAATAAAGAATGGTAATATTAATCGACTATACTATATAATATCATATTGGGATACATCGATATTAAATGTAGTGATGTGGCATTGATTTTTCAATCATTTGGTTAAAACATTAAGAAAAGGAGAGCTGCACGACAGCTAGTTTACCTTAAAGGGGAGGAGCGGGAGGAATAGCGAGTGAAAACTAAAAGGAAGATCGGCTTGTATAGTTGCAAAGCCGCACACAATTTTATTTTCGTCTAAGGATTTCTCCAGATTATCTTTAGACAAAAAGCAACAACAAAAGGGCGTTTCTTTTCTATAAGCGTTGATAGCGTTTGGTGGTGTTATTGGTAAGTTGTTGATTAGGTAAGGTAAAGGATGGAGCATATGTTTAGAGGAATTTTAGCTACATAAGATCAACTCAGATGTTCCTACAAATTGTTTAGATGCATAGCTCTTAGAAAGACCTTTACCTTACCTAATCAACAACTTACCAATAACAAGGAGCGCTGCACAACAACTAGTCTGCCTTAAAGGGGAGGAGCGGGAGGAACAGGGAGTGACAACTAAAATAAAGACTGACTTGTATAGTTGCAGAGCCGCACACAGTTTTCTTTTCGTCTAAGGACTTTTCCAGATCATCTCCAGACAAAAAGCAACAACAAAAGGGCGTTTCTTTTTTACAAACGTTGATACCGTTTGGTAATATAGTAGATCTAATATAATGGTTTAGATCCTCTACGTGATTTAGCAGATACCATGGCCAGCTAAAAAGAAAAGAAAAGTGCCCAAAATAGCTATTCTCATTCATAGTATAGAAAATTCTAATACTTTCATGAAGCTGATTTGTTAGTATGCTTGGTTGTGGGTGGTCTCATATTATAAAACACATAAGCAATAAAGTGGGTGATTCTGCCACTCAACTAGCTAGCATGGTATTAAGAAAACAAGGAGAGCTACACGACAGCTAGTCCGCCTTAAAGGGGAGGAGCGGGAGGAATAAGGAGTGACAGCTAAAAGAAAGACCAGCTTGTATAGTTGCAGAGCCGCACACAGTTTTCTTTTCGTCTAAGGACTTTTCCAGATCATCTCCGAACAAAAAGCAACAACAAATGGGCGTTTCTTTTCTACAAGCATTGATACCGTTTGGTAATATAGTAGATCTAATATAATGGTTTAGATCCTCTAGCCAACTAAAAAGAAAAGAAAAGTGCCCAAAATAGCTATTCTCATTCATAGTATAGAAAATCCTAATACTTTCATGAAGCTGATTTGTTAGTATGCCTGGTTGTGGGTGGTATCATAGTATAAAACACATAAGCAATAAAGTGGGTGATTCTGCCACTCAACTAGCTAGCATGGTATTAAATTTGCAAAGCCATTGATATAGAAAAAATATTAAAAAAATAGATATAAATTAAATTAAATATCAGAAAGGAAACTTGGACGTGGGAATGCAAGGCTTGCATGTAGCCCACATATCTCCTCTCCACACTCTAGGACTTGTCACAACCTCGTATCCAGACATGGGATACGAGAGACAATGCTACTATTGTCATGGATCATAATAGCTATCTCGAACCTGGTCACTAAGGCTCACGTGCCGCTACGCCCTACTTATTCGCCTTAACTTTTATCTGTACAACCCACCTGCCTTCACAGAAGCTACAACTTTCACCTTGATTCATGGTGCAGTTGGATCGCCTGACAACACTCACAAGCCTAGTAATCACACTTGCTTGAGGATACTATTGGGTACCACTACGACCTTCTGCTGATAGTGTTGGCCATACATTCTATTTCCCCATGAACAGGCTTTCACCCCTCTATCCCCACTAGCTTTCAGAATTCTAAGTGATTCATCATTACCCTTCTCACGGCCCCAACATTTTCCCATTTTGAAGACGTTTCACACATGCAATTAGGGAGGATAAAAAAGCTACGATTTATCGGATTGATAGTCTGGGTTGGTTGTTACAGCTTGATGGGATCAATGGCTTTTAGGCTGAGTGGCTGCTTGCTCGCTTTTAGAAATAGAAGGCAGAGGTGAAAGTTTAACGACGATAGTGCCTACATTATTGTTATTCTAGGATTCAACAATAGTAAGGGCTAGACTCTATTGGGTGAAGAGGCAGTAAGTAAAGGGTGAAAGTAAGTTCCCAACCGGTGCTTTTAAGAGAAGGGTAATGAGGCTTGGGCATAAGTCTCTAGGACCTGTCTTTACTGACATTGTGCACAGGGAAGCAAGAAAACTTGAAGATGAGGTGGCACCTATAAATGGGGTATCTTCAACGATGGCTTGCAACATTGTCGGTAGGCTTTCCTCAACAAAGTGCAAAAACTTTGTGCGTTGGCTATTGATAAAATGGGTAAACTCCAACTTGACTGTGCATCACAATTGCACTGTAAGGTCTTCAACCGCTCAAGTAAACTCCAAAACCGGACTGTAATGTCACAAATCCATTGTAAAGACGCTCAGGTAAACTCCAAAACCTAACTGTAGTGTCACCAATCCATTGTAAGGATGTTGCATTGCATTGTAGAGCTTAGGATAATGCCACCAAAATAACCTTTGAAGCTATTGTTCCAAGAATAAATGATTATATTTCTTACATTTATGCTATCTTTGGCACTATTTTATAATGCTAGTGAGTTAAATGCAATTCTCACAAATTCTTATGATGTATGTTTGCGTTGTGAATGTATGGATGCAGCCTCTGTAATCAAACAAAAGGTAGGCAAATTCCAGAAATAAGGGAAGCACACCTACCTTTATACTTACCGGAACAAGGGCAGAGCAGGAGGTAGAGCCTCGGAACCAAAGAGTAGGGCATGCTACGAAGCCCTCAGAACCTTAGATGAATATGAAGGTACATGGAGAATCCTTCTTGTGCCTTAGTGAGCTCTAGTTTTGGTCCATTATCATTCTTGCGTAGCTGCTTTCACATATGTGTTTCCCTGTCTTGCACATTTCCCTGCCTCGCATAGGTGGAAGCTAAGAGGGTAAAAAGTCTCGCGCAAACATAGGTGAATCACTATTAATGCACCGCACAAGCAGAGACTTGAAATATCCAAAGGAAATTAGTTGTGTTATTCCTCAACAACAATAAAAGCGAGCAAAAGAAGTAAACCTTTCAATTTCTTTCAATTTCTCGCCCATCTTCCGCTGCCGGTCTCTACGAATATCGCACAGCAACAGCAAAAGCCAGCCAGCCAACAAAAGAAGTATAAAAGCCAACAAAAGAAGTAAACCTTTCAATTTCTCTCAATTTCTCACCCATCTTCCATTTCCAGTCTTTGTGAATATCCCACATCATAGCCGGTCTCTGCGAATATCCCACATCATAGCCAGTCTCTGCGAATATCCCACAGCAAAACTCACAGCAAAATCCAACAATAGCAAAATCCAACTAACCAACAAAAGAAGTAGGAGGTGCCAATGAAGGACAAGGACCAGACACGAGGGTAGTACATGCAGTAGCCATGTGGTATCTGATCTGGTTGCATGCAATGTGTGTGTCCCTAACATATGTATCACTAACATATCTAAATAACCCAAACATTTAATCGAAATGAGTTAATGCGAGCATTAGTTTCACAATTGAATGCCAAGGAAACATATCAAAGAAACATGAAAATAACATATGGTTCTAGCCTTCCAACCTCGGGAAGAGGCTAAATAAAATGGCGAAAAAAATTTCGTTATGAAAAATATGTCAAGAGTCTTAAAACTTTGATTATTAAAAATCTTAAACAAATCAATTAATGTTAGTGAGCATCATATCGATTAGTATAGTCCCTACCTAGCCTACAAAGAACTAAAAAAGCAATTTCCCCAACATATAATAATCATCAACATGAAATTGTACATCCTATAAGTGTATATACACTTACATGATATGCTACCAAGTGTATATAATCATTATTACATACACATTAAGATATAAAGTTATTCGCAAGTGTACATTAATATTATAATGCGTACATATACTAGCACGCTACTTTTTAATTAAAAAAAAACACCTACATATACTAACAACAACAAATGTTTACAAAAGGAGGTCCTACTAGATGGTAGATTGCCTTATTTCGGAAAAGAAAAGCTCAAAGAATGGACACGCACTGAAAAAATACAGATGGCTATGATTAATAGCATATTTACCTCGATGGGTCTATTTATTTTAGAATTAGCTTTCAATAATTTTAGTTTTGTTATAAAAATTATACGGAGAGTTGGGATTTCATTTTAGTCTAATATTTTTCACTGTAGTTGAAAATGGAGAGTTGAAGTTTATTAAGATTCATTTAAGTATATATTTTTCATTTTATACTTTCATAGTAAATGGAAAGCTAAAATTTATTAGGATTTATTTCATTTTATATTTTCCATTTTATAAAGTTTTTATTATTGTTGAAAATGGATGGTTGAAATTTATTTGAAACCTTAACTTAATTCTCTTCTCACGTAGGAAAATTTAATATCCAATATAAAAAATTTAAATAACATATATGTCCATTTCATTTCAATTGTTTTATTTCTCCATTTAATTTGTGCGACTATTTCCATTCAATTCATCTCTCCATGGGGAACGCAATGGTCAGAGTAGTATAGTGCAGGTCGTGTAGTGTTAATTTGAGAAAATGGAATATTCTTATTAAATTGAAATATTTTATGTGGAAGGTGATTTATAACAAGCTTTTAATTCGGGAAATTTTTTTAAGAGAGATTTTCAGGGTCTTAGTATATGTGTTTTATGAAAAAAAAAAAAAAAAATTGTAAAATATGTGATATATCTTTTTTTTGTCTTGCCTTTGGAGTGGACTTTTATTTTTACTTAACATTTTGTAAAATGGAGTTTAAGGTCTATAGGAAGGTGCTTATTTTTGTGGTTTGAGGAGTATATGACATATCGATATTTACTTTTCTGCATTTTGTGGGGCATTTGGAGATATAAGAGGTACATGTTTATATATCTCTGCATACTTCATGGTGATTGGGCTTATGAAGAAGAAGCATCCATATAGACACATTCAATATAAAGAGGTTTAGTCACATTATCCTATTGTCTATTTTGATGGGGCTTCCACTCATAGGGTTTGCAGTAGTGGGGATTTTTTAGTTTTGAAGCGAGACTTTTCATTGTCGTTGAAAATGGATGGTTGAAATTTATTTGAAACCTAATTTAATGCTCATTTCTCATGCACGAAAATTTAATACAGTATATATAAATTTTAAATAACATATATGTGTATTTCATTTCTATTGTTTCATTTCTTTATTCAATTTGTGTGACTATGTCCACTCAATTCGTCTCTCCATGTGGAATGCAGTGGCTAAAGTGGTGACCAAAGTGGTGTAGTGCAGGGTTGTGTAGTGCTAACTTGAGAAAATAGAATATTTTTATGAAATTGAAATATTTTATGTGACTGATGGTCCATAACAAGATTTTAACTTTGCAAAATCTCCTCAAGAGAGGTTTTTAGGGACCTAGCAGATGTGCTTTATGCAAAAAAAATGCAAAAGATGTGATACATTGTAACAACCTGGTGAAAATTCCATGTAATAAAAGTTAATAAAGCTAAAATAATAACCATGGTTGATGGGATAATTATTCCAAGCTAAATGTTAAGCAAGACATCCTTGTGTGGGTGTTCATTTGGTTATTAATGATTAAGGAAATTGGCAAAGGCAATGGCTAAGGCTTTGGAAAGGCAAAGTGGCATTTTTGGGCACATTTATTTATGAAAATAATGGAAATTGGGAGAAAAGGGAGGTGAAGGTCACAGGTTGCATGTGAGGAGGAAAATGAAGGAAAATAATGGAAAATGGAGAAAATAGAGTCCTCATTCATAAAAAGGATTTTGAGGATCAATTGGTAACCTTTTGTTAGTTTAGTTTTGGAGCTCTCTCTCTCTCTCTCTCACATATTCTTGGAGACTTAGAGTTTTCTTGGAGCACTCTTGGACGGTGTGGCATACTTGGATTTTTCGAGCAAGAAGGCAAAGGAAGATCAAGAAAATGCAAGAGGACATTGGGATCAATAGCTTCATCAGATTTTTCTTGCAGGTACCGAGTTGCATGTATGTTTTCCTCATTAGTTTTGGCATGCATAGAATATGCATGTGGTTTGTTGATTGTGATTTTTCATGGGCATAGAGGATGGTCAGGATTAACTCGGATTTCCTAGCCTTTCCATTTCTTGGATAAACATGGTGATTGTGGATTTGTTTTCTTTGTTTTTTTTTGTTGGTTCTCATGTTTCCTTAGCTTGTGTTAAGTTATTAGTCCTAAACAGTTTGAAAAACACTCTGGAAACCCTATAACATATTGGGTCGAGTTACTAGTCCTATAAGCCTTGGCTGGACAAATGCCCTAGAAGCCCTTAGTGGGCTGAGTTACTAGTCTGGGAAGACCTGGTTGGAAAAATGCTCTCGAAGCCCAGTAAAAGTTATGGGTTGAGTTACTAGTCCTGGAAACCTTGGTTGGACAAACGCTATGGAAGCCTTGGAAGGCTTGGATAGAAACCAATATGAAGATGGTTTTATGATGTCTAACTGTGAGGTGGAATCACTGTTTGATGGGTTGAGGTGGATGGCCTCTGGAAGCCCTAGATGGTTTTGGATTGATGTGATCTATGAGATCCCACATTCATGCTTAGAGTATGGAACAAGGGTGAATGACTGAAGAGATATTTGGCTTAATCGTTCTACGGTCAGGTGGAACATGGAAGTCCCATCATGGGTTTGGATTTTTCATCATCAATATGAGGTTATTTATCCTTGTATTCTATGTGTATGAAAGTGGTTTACATGTGGACCATATGGTTGTAATTTCATTGATATTTATGTTGCTATTATGCTGATTATATATGTTTTTTATGGCAGTAGCTATGTATGACTGTGTTTTTACTTGTAAATGAATGATCAATGTATCTATGACCTAATGGATGAAATCAAAGTTAATATGTTAAGGCATCAATCTCCCTTAGTGATTCTCAGCTAAGTATGAGACCCCTATGCTCATATCTCTTAATTACACCTGTAGATTACATCTTCAGGATATGTTTGACGAAATGCCTATCATGGCTAGTAGGGGTCCAGTCAAGGTCTCATTCAAGTGATTGCATTTATACTATAATTTTCTTTTTATTTTATTGTTTTGAATATGTGATTCAATTATGGGCAGTGACTTGGGCTCTAGGCCGAAAAAAGTGGCTCAAATCTCGTGGATGCTAGAACAAAACTGAGAAAAATAATCCCTGGATATTGGTTTGTAGACCTTTGAGAGAATCCATAGGTCCCTTGACGATGGCATGCCCATAGCATGAGAGTGTAGAGAGGTCAAGTAGTCCAAAATGTCAGTGAGACCCTAGGGCTAGTTGGAAGAAAGGTTGGGTTGGTTCCTGAGGGTTCTAATGTTGATATTGGATGTATGAATGGTGTGTTTTGGTCGGTTCCACGTCCTTAACGTGACTTAGGAGGTAAAATGATATCATGGTGGCCTCTCATCGCATGTTTACCCCAGATTTTCGGTTTCTTAGTTAGATGTGGGAGGAGGGTGTTACAAAGTGGTATCAGAGCATGGTTCACCCCTCAGACTGGATGGGTTGTCTATTGATCATGCATGCATGGAAGTTGCATGTGTTTCTCTTACACTTGATTTCCATGTGATTTGTTGCATTTTCATAATGTTGATCATGGTTGTAGTGATGTTGTCATGTGGAACTTGATGTTGTGATTGTGGAGTGCATCATTGTGACTGTATGACTAGTTACATATTGTTATATGTCGCTTACATGTATCATTATTATATGCTTGGTTACATTCTTTTATGTTTGGTTGCATTATGGTATGCTTAGTTGCATGTATAATTCTTATAGTTTGGGTTAAAAGTATTGTTGATTTATGCTTGATTACATGTTTTTATCCATGTGTGTGGCCAGTTACACATTGCTTATGCATGTTAATGTTTACATGTGGTCAAGTGTACAATAATGTAGTGGTTGTTGTCATGCATGACGTCGTAGTATGTGTTTTTGATAAGGTCATGCATTGATGATTGGACCCTAGCTAGAATGATGGTTGCATGGTTATATGCTTATGAGTTATGTTTCTATATGTTGTACATCATGATTATGTTATACATGTATCATGCTGATTTTTTAATATTACAGACAAGGTATCCTTCTCGAGCTATGCTAAGGTACGTTGGTTTATTGTGATTTGGTTTTGCTAACATGATATACCTTGTAGGAAGAAATATCAAATGGCTAGCAAGATGGTAGATTACAAAAACTCTCCCTATGAATCATAAGAGCAATATGGTGTTGGAAACTCTTCTGATTTGGAAAATACACAGAGAAGCTCAAAGGAAGAAATAAGGAGTTATAAGGCAGACAATGACAAAATCATATAGACACAGGAGAAGCTAGCAAAGGTAAATGTAGTGATACTGCAAAGTTTGTTAGATTTGCAGCAACAGGGACCACTTTGGATCATCCATGACCAGGAGGATAAAACTAATGGGCCATATGGTAGTAGGTCGCATGGTGGTCGCAAGTCATATGGTGGTGACACAGTCAAAGATGGCAGATTGTTGGACACTCCAGATAGGAGGATGGATAGACATAGGTACCATTCTAGTTCTAGTTCTGACATGCATGATTATTGATATCGTTATCATCCTTATAGGAGGAGTCATAGGGGATACTTTCTAAATGAGTTTAAGAAAGAAAAGCCACCTACTTTTGATGGAGAGATGAATAAAAAAAAGGATGTAGAGGCATGCTTGGTTGGTATGAATAATTTCTTTAGGTTGCATGATTATTCAGAGAACATGAAAGCCAAAGTAGCTACATCCAACCTTAGAGGTAAAGTAGACATTTTTGGGAAGATGGGAAGAATGTTAGAGGTATACACAAGGAAGATTGGACTTGGAGTGAGTTTGAGCGGTTATTCAAGAAGAGGTATTTGTCAAAGAGATACTTTGATGATGTGACAAAATGAGCTAAAGATGGGGTTTTTGATAGATGATGAGTACACTAGAAAGTTCTTGGAGCTACTGAGGTATGTTCCTTACCTCAAGGAGGAGAAGGCAAAGATTCAAAGATTCACTAGGGTGTTACTAATGGAATTGATGGGCTGTGTTATATTCTTTCCATGACTAGCCCCATTAGTTTAACTGGGGGGTTAGAAGGGGCGTAGAGCACCCCCTTTGTTGCACTAAGCACAACAGCCCCCCCTGTGGGTGGGTTTGATGGGGGGAGTAGCCCCCCTCTATGAGGTCTAGGGTAGTGCCCGCGGGAAAAAAAAAAATTGGACCTAATATTAGGTGGTTGAACCTACCTATGATTTTGTGCATGGATTTCAGACATGGTTTTGTGTGTGATGGTTTTCGGTCCATGGTATTTTGTAGATCCATTCAAGGGAACTACGGTTATGTTCTAATCCAGGGTTAATGGATTGAAGTTTATAAATGCCTCAGCATGTATATATATCTATTGTAACATTGAAAGGAATATAATGAAAAATCAATCTGGTAGTCCTGGTTTGGGATCCAGGGAAAAATGTCTTTGTATATTTGTTTTATGTGTTATGCTCTTGCCATTATTTATTTTCTATTTTTAGAATTTGTATGCAGGTAATTTATGAACAGGATTAAAACCTATAGGAATTCAAATATAAGATTGAGTTGGATGAGCCTAGATCATTGGAAGAGGCCATCTGAATCTAAAGCATTTCTATGAACAATTGAAGCATCGATCTGAGACCAAGCCAAACTGGAAGGTCAATGTAAAGAAAAAAGAAAAATGGGATAAGAAGCAAGTAATACCACATGATTCATGTAATAAGGAGAATGTTGCACCACCTAAGAGGTTCAATGCATCAGATAGAGCACAAGGACATCGATATGAGGGGAATAATAAGGGTGCAATTTGGGAGCCTATAGAGTGTTGGACTTGTGGAAAATATCATCAGAGGATATATTGCTACAAAATCATGGTGGTAGGTCTCAGATATATAGCACATATGAGGCACAAACTATTGGGGATGTTGGTCAAAGTGTTCCTCGTATTTATGCAGCATTGGATAACAAATAGGAAGGCCATTAGGCATCTGCCATTGAGATGGATGGTAAGATTTTTGATCAAGTTATTTCTTTTTGGATTGACCCCGCCTTCAATTAAAGCCATGTTAGTACTGAATTGGTGGACAAGTGTGGTTTGAGTGAGGAATTGCTTGCAGAATCTTGGTTAGTGGAGTTGGTTACAGATACGAAGAAGTGAGTTCATCATTGGGTAAGAGCTTTTGCATTTGATTTGAATGGTATTCCTACCACAACACATTTGAATGTATTACCATAGGGATCATATAGTGTGTTGTTGGGAATGAATTAGTTTTATCTTCATAGAACCAAGGTGGATTGGTATGACAAGGCCATTGAGTGCTTGGATGATAATGGGGAACCAAGAGTTTTTCAAGAAAAAAATAAAGCTCACATCAGTTAGGATGGTGAAATCTATGCAAGAAAAGATTAGTCGCGGGAAAGGATGTAAGTTATTTGCAATGCACATTTCTAGTGATAAAGATAATGAAGTTGAGGATGTAGATGTGTTGAGAAGGTACCCAGTTTTACAACAGTTCATGGAGGCATTTCCTAAGGATATTTCATAGTTTCCACCTCATAGGGAGGTATACTTTTCTATTGAGTTGGTGC
>APFE030898627.1:0-13253 GCA_000404065.3 Pinus taeda
TTTTGAGTCATCTCATGACTTCACCTCATGAGAACCATTGGATTGCAGTGAAAGGAGTTCAGGGTATTTGCAAGGAACTTCAGACTTTGGTATTCTGTATTCTGACTCATTTGATGTTAGTTTGACATGTTATATAGACTTTTATTGGGTAGGAAATTTAGATGATAAGATCAATTACAAGTTACGCCTTCAACATTGGGTCCGAGGTCATCTCTTGGTGCAGCAAGAAGAAGCATACTGTAGCCTTAACCTCAACAGAAGCAGAATATCAAGCTATGTGCGCAACAGTATGTGAGGCAGTTTGGTTGCACATACTTCTCCAAGATGCAGGAGAAGAACAAACATAAGCTACAGTTATCAATTGCGATAATCAAAGTTCCATCAAACTGGTATACAATCCTGTGTTTCAGAAAAACACTAAGCACATAGACACTCAATTTCATTTTGTAAGGGAGAAGCTGCAGTCCAAAGAGATTTTTGTTGGATATTGTAATTCTTATGATAATATGGCTGATATATTTACTAAGCCTCTGGGAAGACTGAAATTTGATTTGTTTAGGGACATATTAGGTGTGTTTAAGAACCCTTTCTCCATTAAGGGCGAGTGTTAGAATTAATGGAGATTAGGTAATTATTGTTACGTAGTTATGATTGTGCTTTTCTTGGAAATTCAATTCCTATCATTCAGGGATTTGATTTATTATCCCTAACTAAGTGTATCTATTTATTATGGGAGTTTAATGTGAAGCCTATGTGGTGTATTTTCTTGTAGGAGCTCCTGGTGATCCACACCTATGAGCTCCTCTAGTGTTGTTTGCCAATTCATGTCTTCCACATGCAACTGTTGAAAAGATTTTAGAACATGTTCAAGAAATTCAATTTCTCTTATCTTTTCTTCTAGATATGCAATATTATTCTCATATTTATCTCTTGCCCAAATTTTTTTTAACTAGCATTGACTCGTCATAACCATCAGTAGATTCACCAAGGCAAGTAGCATCAGGATTGTCCATCGCATTAACTGCGTCCACCAAATCTAACAATTTTCCTTTCTTGGGCACAAATCCTTCCCTGAAAATAGATCCCTTCTCGCTTACTCTAGATTCTACATCCATTTCCACATGGACATCCTATGTAGATTTTTCACTGAGGGGGGTTTGTGTTTCAGTTGAATCTTGGACTTCTTCTTCAAGGTGTGTTTTCATCCCTGAGTGAGCTTCATCACTTGACAAAGAAATTTGAACAACTACAACTTGTAAATAGGATTTTGAAATAGAGGGGACACAATTGTTATTCAACATCCCTTGGTTTATCCTACGGTTCGGTACAAGTGTCGATACCTTAGATGTTGCTCCCTCCTGCAATTTTTTTTTTTAAAACCCATCTTTCCATTTTGAGTATACTTTGAACTGGTATCTTGCATTTTTACTGTAAAGCCCTCATCTAGTTGTTTGTGGATGTTGACAACTCACCTAGGGTTTCCAGATATATGGCTAGCAAGAAATTGACTCCAATTGGACCCTCTTCTATTTAAATCCTTTGAAACTAAAATAATAATCAAGAAGTAATTATATAATTTGTAACCTACGTGTGCAATAGGCCTTTTTTGAACTCCTTTCAACATTTTAATTAAATGTTTAGAAGATAAAATGGAAATTTTATCAACTAATCTGATTCAAAATCTAATAGAAGTCGAATGTGATAGAGAAAGGTCAGAGAATAATGACCTTCACATGTTAAAACTATCTACAGAACATAAAGAAGGTCTCTCCATTTATCAACAATGCGACCTCTCGACGCTCCTTGTTTTTGTTTATGCTTGTAGCCAAGGTCCATGAGAAAAAATTGCCACACTTTGTGCTCCACCTCGACATTTTTAAACCACTTCTCACCTTTGCAAGAGAGCCCAAATTCTTGCGAGATAAATTCTATAGAAATTATCATCATTAGGGTTCCAATAGTAGCTATATTTCCATCAACATTTTCAGAAAAATAATTTGTGATGGTCATGTCAAACCCATCGAATTTATATAACAAAGTCATCCAACCTTTAAAATGCAAAAATGGGGATACAAACATTAAAATCAGGGGTCAATTGAATTTCTCTAATCGACCAAAGTTCAATTTCCACTGGTACCATAATCACTCTAACCCTAACAATCCTCTCCAATCTACCATTGTCCATGCCACACTTCAATTCCACACTGCAAAATGCAATCAACTACTAACCAGAGGTGACACGCCTCAATCCTATACCACATAGCAAATTTACCACTATCCAAAAATGTATCAAATCCAAACTATAACACACAATTCACACTTACAAGGCACAACAATACCATCAAACCACAATTTTACACTTTCTAATAAACAATGCCGCAAAAATATGAAATGATAGGAGAAATCACAATATCAAGGGCCGAATAATTGGAAATGATAAGGGTATAGTGGTAAGTATAGGATGGGAATCATATGATGATGCATTCTTAAATTTAAGACAAGTACTATCATTCTTACGATAACTTCCAAACCCAAGGGTAATAATGAAAATGTATAAGTAGTTAGGATAATATCAGGAATAGGAGGGGAAAAGTTATTTTCATTTGTTGTAATGATTACAATGCATGAGAGTTGGTTAATAGTGTCATGCGAGTTGGTTAATAGTGTAATTAAAGATAAATAAGGTTTATATTTTCTTAGAAAAATCAATTATTCCATTTGTTCACCACATTACCAAAGTTTTATATTAAAAAGAAAAACCACTTATAAAAAAAGGAAAATATTTCACAAGAACAACACTAATATCTATAAATAATGTTTATAAATGATCCTGCATTGACAGTAGCATTCATGCACCAAGATATGAACACAAAAATAACAACTCTGTACTAATTAATTATCTATAAAATAATGAGATATGTTGGTTTTCCTGTGTGCTTGTACCTCTCAGATGTTAGGATGATTCATTCCAAAATAACTTTTGATGCCAGGGCTACAAAGAGTTCTCATCATAAATCTTGAAAGAGCACTATTATAAAAATTGTAGAATCTTTTATAGATAGAGGG
This sequence comes from Pinus taeda, assembly GCA_000404065.3. Lineage (NCBI taxonomy): Eukaryota > Viridiplantae > Streptophyta > Pinopsida > Pinales > Pinaceae > Pinus > Pinus taeda. The sequence goes on from APFE030898627.1 coordinate 3,067, forward strand.
ATAAAAGGAAAAGGGAACATGAATATATGTAATAATAAGAGGGAGTATAAAAATAGGGATGTACATACGGGGAGATAGAATTATGGATAGGGATAAATTTTAGACAATGGGAAGAGTAAATCTAGGGAATAAAGATAGGAGGATAGAAGTGGGAAAGGGACAACTTTGCAAGGGAAGAAAGGGGAATAAAGAAGCGGGAAAGAGAGCCAACCAGAGTCACACAATTCGAAAATTAACATTCCTCTATTTGTAATAATGTTGTAGCTTATGAAAAAGAAAAACTAAATGTAGTGGGGATTTTATACTAATTGCTTGAAGATAAAGAAATTAAATTGCCTTGGACTTTGATAAGGGAATTTTTTTTTGTAGATTACCATCTGCTACCACCATAACCATCTTTGGAAACATGCTTCTTCTCATTAACATGTTAGAAATGCATAAAATTCAATCAACTTTCCCATTTTATTAAACTATTAAGAAGGGGATCTGCTTGCGAGTGTCTTAGTTTTCAGGTATGCCTTTGCATAACTGTGCTAACAATATAGTTTTCATGATTATAAATTGTTTAATATTGTTATTATTAATTTTTCTTACCCAACGACGCATCACTAAGGAGGAATTTATCAGAAAGATTGAGTAGCAACCAGATTTGGAACTCTTAGGCAAGGAGGGCCTCAGCAATGTGAGTACCTTGTGATCATTTCTTTTCCTTTGAAAGAAAGAAATCTTTCTTTCAAAGGAAAATAAATGATCACAAGGTACTCACTTTAGGCTGGAGGTCCTCCTTGCCTAACAGTTCCAAATCTGGTTGCTGCTCAATCTTTCTGATAAATTCCTCCTTAGTGATGCATTGTTGGTACAATATGAGTCTATGCCCATTTATTAGTAATATGGTCTCATGCTCATCAATGGTCTTCCCTTCAACTAATCCATTCATGAAATCTTTAAATACCTCATAAGGTCCTAGTCAACGTGTGGGGAATTTGCACTTAAAAGTTTAAAATATGGAGTCATATAGGAGCACCCAATCACCTGGTTGGAACTGCTTCTTCTTGATCAATTTATCATGTTATTTTCTGTGTTGTTTCTGGATCAAAATGGTCTACTGAAAATTATCTCTCTTCATCTCATCAAGTTCATTCAACTTTAAGAGATGTTGCTTTTGTGCTTATGAGAGATTTAATCCAAGTTGGACTATAGTTCTAATTGTCTTTATCTGGAACTTTGTTGGTAACATGACCTATTTTCCATATAGAATATAATAGGGTGTGTGACCGATATTATTTATCAAAGTGGTTTTGTATGCCCTCAAGGCCTCAAGTAGTCTAGCTCCCAAGTCCTTTTTATAAATATTCATTATCTTTGTCATGATGGACTCTATCACTTTATTTGTAGAATCCACCTATCCATTTTCCTATTGATGATATAGAGATGACTTCCAGTGGTTGATCCTTTATTGATCTATAATGTCCTTCACCATATTAGAGGTAAACCATAATCCATGGTCAGTAACAATATCTCTAGGAACACCAAATATAGTAAATATTTGATTAAATAAAAAATCAATAATAGACATTTTCAGTAAAAAAAGGAACAACTCTAGCTTCTACCCACTTTGTCACAAAATTAGTATAAACTAAGATAAACCTCTTATTTAATGATGTATGTGGAATAGGTCCAACGAAATCAAAAACCCATTTTTCAAAGGGCTCTATCCTAAGTTGTAGACAAAAGGGCATTTCATCAACTTGTATGGGTCATCCCATTTGCTGACAATTATAACATTTGATGACATATTATTTGGCATCCTTGAAGAGGGAAGGACAAAAATAACCTACATGAAGCACTTTATATGTAGTTTTTTCTCTAAGAAATGACCCTACAAGGTTCATCGTGGGTTACTTCAAACACACTTTCCTAATGATCAAATGAGGCCTAATGTAAAGGAGTTCTCCCTGAATATAGGAATACAAAGCATTATTTTTAACAATTCTCTGCCTTTCTCTAGCAGGTAGGTGAGGTGGGGTTTTCCCTCTAACAAGATAGTTTTGTATATCTCCAAACCAAGGTGAGTTAGTACACACATAAAATAAATGTTCATCGTGAAACAAATCATCTAGAATAATAACTTGACCATGATTATTAATCTAGAAATATAATCAACCACAACATTGGGTTTCCAAGTCTATCAATGATTGTAATATTAAATTCCAATAGTAATAACAACTACCTAGTAACCCTACCACTTGTTAATGGTGTATTAATAAAATATTTTATTGTAGAGTGATCATTATGAGCCACAAATTCATAACCTATTATGTAGTGTTTGAATTTATTGATAGCAAAAACTACAACCAAAAATTCCTTTTCAGTTATCATATAGTTTAACTCAGCAGGTGACAAGTTTTTATTGGAAAAATATATAGCATAAGATGATTAATTTTCTTCCTGTCCTAAATTTGTGCCAACAATAACATCTAAGGCATCAGAGGGATAAGAAAAGGATGTGTTCCTTTACTATTTTCTCCTTTAATTCCTTAAAGGCAAGTCGACAAGCATTGATCCAAGAGAAATCAATATCTTTAGCTTATTACCAATAAAAGAAGTGAGATATCCTAGAGAAATGCTCAATGAACCTCTTGTAATATCTTCCATGACGAAGAAAACCTCTCACTTCCATTTGATATTTGGTCATAGGCAGGTGGATAATGATCTCAACCTTTACAGGGTCCACCTATATACCTTCACTAGAAATGAGGTTTCCAAGAACTATGCCCGCTTTACACATAAATATACACTTCTTATTGCTCAAAGTGTAGTAGGCTTTCTGGAAACTAACTAATACCTTCTTCAAATTCTAAAGGGCATCTGAAAAAGAATCACCAAATACAGTGAAATCATCCATGTAAACCTCTATGCAATAGAGATTAGCAAAGATAGATAATACTTTCCATTGAAAGGTAGAATGGGAATTAAATAATCTAAAGGGAAGGAAGAAATAGGTGAATTTTCCCCATGGACATGTGAAAATGGTATTTCCCTGATCTTCAGGCGCAATTAGTATCTCGTTTTAATTGCTGAAGCCATCTAGAAATGAGAAGAACTTCTTCCCTGCTAGAGAATCTAGTACCTAATCGATAAAGGGGAATAGGAAGTAATATTTGAGAGTGCCTTTATTTAATTTTCGATAATCAACAAAAATTCACCTCCCATCTTTTTTCGGGATGACTACCAATGGAGATACCCATTAGCTATCATAAATTGGGTAAATAAATTAGAAATATAAGGGTTCATTCTACGTTGAGGTTGTAATACAGGCCAACCTCGTTCTTGAATATAAATATTGTGATTACAAGTATCAAGAGGAATACCCTTCATGTCCTCATAGCTCCAGGAAAATGCATCTAAATGATCTCATAACATGTCTATCAACTGATCTTGTTGGGATGGTTTGAGTTCTAGATCAATGTATAGGGATTTCCCCATACTCACCTCAGTAAGTGCATGATTTCGTTTATGAGTGTTTGTGGTAACTACTAAGCTCTATAGTTGTGATAGGGTTTGTAGATCAAAATTCTCTTGAAAAATCAAACTAAAAACATGATGAAATAGTCTAATGTTCTGCATAGTGTCCAAGTTGAAAATAAAATCATGGGTCTAGCATGATATACCTGATCTAAGATGGAGAGTGACTAAGTTTCCTTGTCACTACTCCTATCCTAGAACCAAAAAGTATCACGAAGCTCTTGTATGGATCTAGCATCCAGGTATAAGGTGACCTTCTTCCTTGAGTCCCCACGTGAAATAAACATATCATTAGAGCAACAGCCTATGTAATCAGCGTTCGTGGCTAGCCATTACTATCCCAAAATCAAAGAGTGTTCCCCAATCAGATTCTTGGGTTGAAGGAAAACAAATTCTATGAGGTACTCCCATGAATCAATTGAGATGATCACATTGTCTAATACACATTCTAGCTTGAGTTTAGATCGATCAACAAGTTCTAGAATTTTAGGAGTAGGATGAATATGAGACAGGCCAAGCTACTCCATGGTTTGTCAGGTCATCAAATTGATGGCTCATCTAAGGTCAATTAGGACATTAGGGACAAGGATGTCACCTATATGGACAGATATAATTGGGTTCCTAGGGTCAATATATTTTTCAACATGAGTACGCTCTGTCGTCAACTCAATTTCCTTACCAACAAACTGGATAGTGTGGGGTTCAGTTCCTTTCCTACCTGGATTCTTAAGACAAAGTTCTTGAATTGTTTTTGCATATATAGGAATATCTTTTAAATTCCACAACAAAGGAAATTTTATACAAATTTTCATCAATTCTGAAGCCAGGTCGAACTCAGGAGTAGGGTCAACTTTCTCCAAATCCAACCTCTTTGGATAGGGAGTCTAGTTTGAAGAAGAAGGTAAAGGTTTTGAATGTATAGGGGTAGGATGTGGGGTAGTATCATTGTTCAAATGATTAGGACAATCCCCATGTTTATCCTCAATGATTACTGATGGATCTTTTTTTTTTTTTATTCTACAACCCTTCCCAATATCAGTTGTAGGTCATGGACCCTCATTGGCATAATATGATACGTAGGGAAAGGGGGTCATTCAATAGAATGAATCTGTTGTGTCGCTTTATTATTTGGGTTGGGCACTAGCTGCGTTAGTAACTAGGGTGGCCTAAATGGTGGAGGAAAAGGTAGTGGGGATAACATAGGTTGTGTGTGCTAAGGCAGAGTAGTTGGTAATGAAGGTTGTGCTAGTGGATAAGTTGGTGCAGGATATGATGGGTGTGATGTCATAGGGTAAGAAAAATGAGGTTGTGAAGGCCCCCTCCATCCTTGTTGCCAAGGAGGAGGTTGACCAAACTTTCGATGATACCCTTTGTTTCCATTAGGGATAATAATTCTAGTTTTAATAAGAGTGTTGTGGTGGACCATGAAAACTAGGAAAATAAGGTGATGGTTCACAATTCATACATGTACTTACCCATTGCCATGATTTTCGCACTCCCATAGCATGCAACGGTTCAGGCATTAAATGATCCTCTTGCATCAACGCCTTGAAGCTAGGTATGGAAGGACACTCCTATGTAGGATGTTTAATTGCAAAAATAACACAACTTTTAGCAACATGAACATCTTAGAGAATTCACGCAATTGAATGCTTCTTTCTACATTTTGGGCAAAAAATATACAATGTAATCTGTTCCTCTTTTATTTTTTCTGAAGTTTATAAAAATAAGACTGAAAACTAATATTATTCATTATTTTAGTTCTCATATAACCTATTTTATGCTCAATTTCAAGTATCATAACATCATTTGATCCAAATTTGATATTCTTAAAATGATTGCTTCTTACACCCCTACTAATTCTGGATTGGTTGTGTGAACATTTCGTGCATAAGTCACAAATTTGATCAAAATTTAGTTGGGAACTATCTCCTTGTCCAAATAAATTCAAAATATTTATTGATTCATCCAAAAGTACACCTTAAAATAGGGTCCTAACAGTGCCAGTATTCAACCTATGTTTACACCTTTGGAGAATAAGAAACTTTCAAGATAATCCTCGAAAATTTCATCCTCTCATTGTGTGATTGTAAAAATTTCATCCTATATTTCACAAGTCTTACAATACTCCTAATATTTACCAATAAAAATTCTCTTCATTTGATCCCAGGTATGTATGGTATTCCCCGCAACCCCATAAACCAGTACAAAGTTCAACCTTTAAGGGTAGTAGAGAATAACTTCAACTTTTGGGCATCTAATGAATAATCATAACTCCTACACAATATATCAAAATAAAAAAGGAACTTCATGTACTTTATTATAGACATGAGGGGGAATTGATTGTGGGATGTTCTTCATTTGCAAAATATCATCAAGGTCCATAATTGGAAATCCAAAAGTGAGTTATCCCTGTTGATCATTCTGTGGGTTGTTTTCTCCAACTCCCTCACTAGTGCCATCTTCATGATTTGCCATATCTCTTCCTCCAGGTAATTTGTACCTAGTGTTGTGCAAAGGCTGGCCAACTTCTTTGCTGAAAAAGTTACTTTCCTTTCCATTGTTAGTTGAGATACTTTTGAACTATTTTTATCAGAGTCCAAATGTAAGATATCATCCTCGTTTGTCTGAGTATACCTGGAATGCTTACATGTAGCAGGTCTAACGTCAGAAACAAATCTTTCCAAATTATTAGTGTTACCTCTACCTTTCCTAGGCTTTGGACCTCTACCCTCTTATTCATGCCTATTGAAAAGAACATAAAATATAATAAGAAATCCAAATAAAAAACTATGAAAATGCTTGTTGAAATGTAGTAACTCAAATTCAATCTAATGTTGCGGCTAAGGAAAATTCACTTGTACATCAAGTGTAACAATGACAAATTATCCCTCTAATAAATAACGATAGAAGCATTGCTAAAAAAATAACACAAAACTGACCTCTACTAATGTAAAAGAATTCAGTTAGAAATTTACCAGAATCTCTCCTTAGCATGTCCCCGAAAACAACACCAAAATGTTAGTTGTAGTATTTGAATGTACTAATGACCTAACACTTAATTTCATATGAGGATCATAGGATTAGAGATGCAACACAAGAATTACCTATAAAGACTATTTAAAACCTATAAAATCAACCTTTACCCTTGCCAATTTGTTAAACATTGTTCTAAGTTTCCGGATTAAAAGAATACACCCTTATTCTAATCCTGGAAACACTCAAGCAATTTATTAAAATCAATCATTCTAAATATGACCTTAGCCTCTTAATCTCCTGACCAAATCAAATGTTGAAACTTCCTCTAAAAGTAGAAACAATATTACTATGTAAGTTCTAGACAATCCACACACAATCCTTATGCCAACATAATTCTCACTTAACTGATAAAAACCTTAAAATCTACACTCTTGTTCTTTCTTCTAGCAATCTTATATTCAATCAAATAATTAAAGGGATACATAAAAATTCATATTAAGTTGTCACCAAATCAAAGTGCATCAATTTGTAAAAGAATACATACATACGAAAAGCATAATCCATTCTCTGACTTAATTAATCAACACAATCTTTTAGGCAGTCAACTTATAACTTTCTTCTTAAAACAAATGTCACACTTGCAAATACTATGGCAACCAATCTAGTGGGGAAAGACACTATAGTTCAGGAATGAAAATTAAAAACCCTGCAATCAAAGTACTCTCGAAAGATATAGGCATAAATCATAAGGATATAGCTCACCACCCTTTAATCAAACATTAATACAAGAGTAAAATGGATATCTATCGTGTAGATCAAAACTTTGTACAATGATAAAGATGTAATTCAAACTGTAAGAAACCTTGTGAAAACAAATTGAAATATCTAATTGGAACAATGAGGTTTCTTTCACACCATGTCTTTTTTTAGTTATTGATATCGAGCAGAGATTCCAAATAGATCACAAATGTAAACCAAAACTATTAAATATTTAAAATCTTGAGCTCCGTAGACCAAATGTAATGATCTCAAAGGATATATGCTTCAAAAGATCAACCACAAATTAAATATATGAACTATGTTTCTTGTAATGCAAAATTAGTTTCAATGATAACATGTTTGTATTAGGGTTTCAAGTGGTCTTCTAAATTTATAACCCAGATCCACAATATTCAAAAAGATTTAAACCACCAAGCACGTCTAAATAGAACTCAATGCATATCACATCGATTTGTCATCAACCAGTGATCAAAATCTTATACAAGGGTTCATATCTAGGTAAACATTTCAAGCATTAAAAATTTTGTTGTGCTTTGTAAAATGAAAAAGAGTTTCAGATCTAAATGGATCTCCAACTCTTGCAGTAAGAGCCATTTATATATATATATATATGACAATACCCTGCTAAACTATTACAAATCAATTAGTCAAGATCTGTTACAAAGTATTAATAAAATAAGCATTCTCATATTGCATAAAGATCTGTAATCATAAGTTATGATAAAGGTTCACACTGAAAGCATATGGATTGCAATATCCACCAAAAGTCCACACTAGTTCTAGATCTCATACAAGCCAAAACATATACTAATAAGTTAAATAAATCATGAAGGAGAAAAATTACAACTTGCAAACACACTTTATTAAGTTTAAGAACAAATCCAAGCAGTCAAAGCACCTTAGCAAAAGAAACCCATCTACACCTTAATAAATCAACAACCAAACCACACAGTGATGCAGATGAGCGGTGATGAGCTAGATTGGTTGGGTCCTAATCAACCAACTCACACTCTCAACAAAAGGTCTAGTTTAGAGGATGCAAATAAACATAAATACACAAGAGATTAAAGAGATCATGGCATTAAGGAAATTCTATTAAATATGTATCTCAGTTCTTTAATACATGGAAATATGTTTAGATCCAAATGATTGAAAGAGTGACACCAGAAGTTATACCAACAATATTCAATCGCTATGGCATCACTAGTTTGGCACGAAGCCATAGTAGAATTTTTATAAACCTTACAATGCATAGTGGCTATAACGAGCCAATCCATTACAAGAACAAAATAGTATGAGTCTAAACAACTTGTAACCACTGAAAAGTTGGGTAAAGTATCAATCTAATCTAAGCGTTCGCATATATGGTGTGTTAAAAGTCTTGGAAGTAGTTCACTCTCTTTCAACTAGGGACTTGAGCATAATGACAACAAGTACGATATGGCTTTATCTTGTCTCCAAAAATCTCTAACATGTACACACCATCTCATCGGCCACCAACTCTCGTGACTTGTCTAGTTGACCATAAGATCTGTGTGTTCCTATTTTAGTACATGACCTATATGGATGGTACATGAATTGCATACACTTGTAAAAGTGAATTTCTAACATACATAAACCTTGGAAAACATAAATAAACAAAGGAAATTGATTGAAATAATGATTTACCTTCTTATTTTCAAACAAGTACACATTAAACCGACTTCTTCATGGTTGTGTCAAAATGATAAGGAAATGCATAGTAAAAGAAACCTGATTGGTGAAAATGGGATATGATAAGGACAAAAATAAGGCAAATTGGGAACCTCACAATGTGGTAGTCACTTTTTTTTAATATAAAGAAAATATAGGAATATATACTAATAACTATGGTGAATTTATGGAATTATATTTTTTCAATTAAACAAAAAGATAAAACAACAATAAGTCTTTAGGGATTCTTTTTTGTTATCAGTTGGATGAATAAAAGGATATATATAATTTATGGAATTATATTTTTTCAATTAAACAAAAAGATAAAACAACAATAAGTCTTTAGGGATTCTTTTTTGTTATCAGTTGGATGAATAAAAGGATATATATAATTTATGGAATTATATTTTTTCAATTAAACAAAAAGATAAAACAACAATAAGTCTTTAGGGATTCTTTTTTGTTATCAGTTGGATGAATAAAAGGATATATATCCAAAATGTCGCACTTCTTCCATATACCAATGAGCTAAAGAATAATTGAAGGATAATTTTATACTATTTGAATAGATCACATTCAAGATGTTTATGGGGCATTGAACACTATTACTAATGCTTTGTCTAAAATGAGATTATCACTACTAGTTGAGAATTTTTATTGGTGGATAATTTGGATGCAATTGCTATTGAACCTAAATAATATGGCTAAATATATTTTTTTATTAGATGTGTTTTCATTTTCTTCCCTTTATATATACTTATAATTCTTTATATGAACTCAATATAACAAAATTAAACACTTTTTTTTTTATAAATTTAACAAGACTACATCTTCTGTTATCTGATTAAATTAATCTAAAGAATAAACATGTTCTGTGTCTAATCAAATTAATCTATCTCACATCAACACGTCTTCCCTTACATCTACTCGTGTTTTTCCCATACTCGTATTTAATTCGTCACAATCTCTTAACATTTTTGCCATTAAAATTTCCACAATTTCATTATTTTCGTAATCATATCAAAATCTTTATCATCCCTTGATATTTTAGCCATTTTGATTGGCACAAATATTTTAAATTATAAAAATCCATTTTATAATTATGGCAGTAAGAAAACCAACACACACATCCCTCACTCGCAAGGATTTAGTATCCATCATATACCCATTATTTGATAGTCGCAACAATGAGAAAACGAACGAGAATCTTT
>APFE030898628.1:0-16563 GCA_000404065.3 Pinus taeda
CAGCAGAAAAATGAAAGGTACTGCATAGCAGTGCATTGTTTAAAAAAAATGAATGAAGACTAAGAGTGTGTGAAGCAATGTGAAAAGAAAAGGCAACAGCCCGTGTTTATTTTTTTTGTGTGGAGAATGCAACTGAAAACAGCGTGAGGATGATTTCTCTCTATGTGCAAGTAATGGAGAGTAAAGAGTTAGTGTATGGGCACACAACAGTGTGATGAAACAAAAGGCAGCCACAGTGCAAATTGCAGAGGCAACGTAGCAGCAAATAAAAACCCAGGATGGCAGAGTCTATGGTTATAGGCATGGACAGCAATGCATAAGAAAAGGCAGCAGCTTGAAGTTTTTGAACAGCAGCAGATGGAAAAGAAATTTTTTTCCTTTACAACAGTGTAAATTTGTAAGGTGGGACAGTGTAATTGTTCCAAGAAAAGACAGAGTATTATGTCTTTGAAGAATGCACAACAATGCAGAGTTTGCAAGGAAATGTAAGTGAAGTGCAGCGACACAACAGCAAGTGTAGACACAGCAGTGTGGGGTAGACGCAGCAAAGAAGATAGCACAACAGTGCAGCAGAGAATATGCAGCAGCATAAAAGAACAATGTAATGAGTATGCACAACAGTGCAATGTATGTTTTTGTTTTGAAACTGCATCTAAAGCAGTGTTTGGCATTAATCCCTCAGTGAAGAGGAAGATGCTTTTTAGCATACACATGGGAAATCCCTCTATCAAGAGGATGATGCTTTTCAGCATAGTCACAGGTGAATCCCTCTGTCAAGAGGAAGGTGTTCTTCAGCACATTGTTATGGTGAATCCCTCTGTCATGAGGAAAGTGCTCTTAAGCACAGTTTCAGGTTAATCCCTCTATTAAGAGGAAGACTATTTTGTTGTTTGTGGAACTGCATCTGAAGCAGTGTTAGTGAATCCCTCTGTTAAGAGGAAGATTTGTTGTCGTTGGAGAATCCCTCTGTGAAGAGGAAGATGTTTTTTTTGGCATAGACAAGTGAATCCCTCTAGTTTAGAGGAAGATGCTTTTCAGCATAGACAGTGGTGAATCCCTCTGTTAAGAGGAAGACTCTTTTGTAACAGCAGCATGTCAAGGAGTTGAGAAAGTGTCTGGGTATGATCGAATGCCCAGCAGTTGAAATTAAAGAGGAGTGTTGGAATATTAATTCCAACTGCCGTGCAGGGAACAACGACGACAGCCTGTCAACTTCTGAATCCGCCATCATGTAGCAGGAAAACAGCCCCCGAAACCACAGCTGAAAACCGGCGGTAAGTTATCGCACCGCTCTTTCACATGAGAGGTTTCCGTACGAAGGGGCTCCGATGCAATTTAGAGGAGGCACGTGGATTGGGGTGACATCACCCTCTAACACTTTTCGGACGATAAAAGTCAGTTAAAACAGGGCATCCGATATTCGTCTGATCAGCTCAAAGACTGCTCGTCGTCGGATCAAGGTCAAAGGTGGATACACTCTGCAGGACATGGAGAATGCGTAAAGTTTTCTCTTTCACCAATGAATTAATTCATGAAGTACCTTCGCCATGCTGGGAATTAAATAGCGTATTTAATTTTATTATTTTTTTTGTTATGTAGCTCGTTGACTATGGGTTATGTTTTTAGTTCTTATGTTCATCGCATATGAAAAATAGTGAGGCCCCGCAGCTCGATAGAAAAAGGGAAGAACGCACAGATGTGCGTATGAATTCTTTTTGGGTTGAAATGTTTTGTGAGATCATGGAGTAAAAATGCACAGCTAGTAAAAAAAATGAAACAGAGTCTATATTTATTGGCATGCACAGGAGTGCATAAGAAAATGTGCAAGAGCAAAAGGTGGAGAGGTGAAAGAAGAAAACCAGAGGAGGTTTGTGTAAAACCATGAATTGTTTCACACAGGTGAAAAGGTAAAACTGTAAATCCCTGTAATTTTTGTTTTTCACACAGCAGTGAATGTAAATGAAATTTTTACACAAAGTTGTGTAAAATTTCAAAGGAGACACAATAATTTCTTTTGTGATGTTTTGGTGAATCCCTCTGAGTGAAAGGTAAATTCTCAGGTGAAAACAGAGTTTTGGTTGAATGTTTTTTTTGGTAAATCCCTCTCAGGAAAGAGGATGAATGTGTATCAGTGAATTTATTTTAATGAATAGAAATCATTTTATGGTGGTGAAATACTCTGTTCTCCTTAAATTTATTTTAAGGATTCCCTGTGCACAAAAGATCCTGGAGTAGAGAAATAAAACAGAGCATAATGTTTGGTTTTGGTATTTTCCCATTGCAAAAATACCCAACAAATTTTACACGCCAAAGCCAATAAACTACCCTGAAGAGTTAATGATTAATTAAATATTGTATGAATTCAGATAAGATAAAAACATTAGATTTGTAGCAGGAGGCCGCGAGTCAATGTAAATAGCGAGTAGATAAATTTTACTCGAATAAAACATTGCAATACTGTAGTTGATTAGTCAATGTTGAACATTTAATTTAGTTGTAAAACTAAATAAATCAGAGTTATATCAGATTTCTATATTAATAACACTAAATTTGCAATTAGTTTGCATTTCAACATATATTCAAATTTATATCAAATATAATGGTGAAGAATAAGTAGATCATACTCATAGTACGCCAAGTTCTTTTAACGGGGTTGGTATAAGACACAAACATCGTGACTATAAATATCAAATTGCTTTAAAAGGATCTTAAAGTTGTACGCATAGCAGGAGGTCATGAGTCTGAACTACCTATAAGAAGATTGAAATCGCATGGGACGATACACTCATCATAGTCGGAGGACTTATGCAGGCGAATGCAAGAGTCATGGCCACTGTAGTGAAAGAGGAGGACGTCTCTGGATTCCGAACAGCGAACCATGGCGAGGAGAGTCGCACGAATGTTTTCGCTTGTGGGCTTTGTATTCGCTTCATCGATGTCGATAAGGAGATTGATGTTGCTTTTGCCGAAGCAATGAATAAGCGTGTGTTGCATCCTCAGAACATCGTTTGTCCAGAGACATCTTCATAGTTGGTTCTCATGCTGTACCTCTCCTCTCTATAGGGTTTGACGTTGTGGTCAACCCAATCCCATTTTCTCGGAGTTGTCCAATCGTGGAGTTCAATTGTGTGAGTAAATGCGTAAGAGCGTTCACTAGACTACGATTAACTCCTTCCATTTGCCCGCTTGGGGATGAAATGCAGTGGAAAAACAAAGTTTAAAACGTAGTGCCACCACTTTTTCCAAAATGTGCTCAGAAAACGAGAGTCGCGGTATTCAACAATATTGAGAGGTAACCCAAAGTGACACCAGAAATGAGAAAAAATTATACAGTTTGCTGGGTCGAAGTCATCTTGGCACAAGGAAGAAAAATAGCCATTTTGGAGAAGCGACAAACTACCACTAAAATACAATCATGTTTCCTGAATCTAATGGACTTCTGCAATGCGTGGAGCCCTGGGAAGCGCTCTGCCCACGGAAAATGCAAGCGGGTGAAGTTTGTACTCAACAGCATGCCAGGCGATCGTACTGCAGCTAGAGAAATCGGGCTTATAAACAGTTTACATGTGTTGAATTCTAACGAGATAGAACGATGAGAATGGAGTGAGGGGATTGGTTGGGTTAAACAGTGTTTTCCTGCCAACTTCATAGAGAAAACGCCTTTCAGCGTAATTATAAATTGATTTGGTTGACACTACATATTTGTGCAGCAACTAAAACAATGACTTCTAGATAAGAAATGCAAGTTAACCTTTGTTAAAAAAATTGCAGAAATAATGCTTTGTTAAAGAAGCATATTTGTGAAGAGAAGCATAATGTCAAAAGTTTAATGGAAAGAATGATGGTAGATTTAAATCTAAAATATATGTGTATGAAATAATTACATAGTTTAAAAATAAATTAAACATAATTATCAAATTTGATAAACATTTAAAAATTAAGTATAACTAAAACAACACCATATCCTAATAATTAACATAATTAATAATTAAAAAATAACTACTTTTAAATTAATATTACTTAAAAAATAAATATATAATAATTAACGAAAATAAGAATATATAAGGGAGTAAATATTTTATTAAATATGATAAATGATAGGGGATTTATTAATAAGGGTTTAATATTAGGCTTTTTTTGTTTTCATTTCAGTTAGGTTTTTTAATATTTATTAGAATAATAAGTTTAATATAAGAGTTTATAATATAGGTTTATCATTTGGATGGATTTTTAATATTGAGATTAATACGTAACATTTATCTTTTTTTAATAAACGTTTAGTATTGGTTAACATTTAGTATATAATAAATATTATATAATATAATCAATGAATTAATACTAGAAATACCACTAAAGCATATATATTAAATTAAAATATAAAGCTTAATAAATTATATAATATTTAAATAACATTAATAAAAGTTTAATATAAAATTAATGACATATTGATAATATATTAATCTACACATTTATAATATGTTAACTATATATTAGTATATGTTAACTATGGTTTATTATTGTTGATATGGTAAACTATAGACAAATCATAGTCAACTATCGACAAAGCATAGTCAAAGTAGGGCCAACCATATTCAAATCATGGTCAACTATAGTCAATCATATTCAACTATGATTGAAACTAGGCAAACCATGGTCAAATGATGGTCAATCATAGTAAAGCATGATCAACCATACTCAAACCATGGTCAATCATAGTCATACAATTGTTAACCATAGACAAAACATAGTTAGCGATGTTTAAACATGATGAACATGAACAATATAGTCAACCATGGTCAATCATAGTCAAACAATTGTTAAACATGTAGTCATTCATAGTCAATACATAATCAGTGATGTTTAAATGTGTTGAACAAGGAAAACCATGGTCAACCATGGTCAGAAAATTAGTCAACACTCCTCAACTTTGGCCAAAGATAATCGCCTATCATTATTATTGAGTAATATTACTAGTCAAAGATAATCAACCACATTAGACAACATAGCCAAACAAAGTCAATTTTAATAGTCATTGTTTAAATAGCTAACCATGTGATCAAACTTGGTCAACCCTATGCTTGACTATGTTTGATCATGCTTAATTATGTTTGATAGTGAACACTCCTCATCTTTGGTCAAACATAATCTTTTGTCATTATTATTAATTAAAATTAATAGTTAAACATAGTTAGTGAATATAGTCAAACAAAGTCAACCTTGATAGTCATTATTTAAATAGTTGACCATGATGGTATTATATTATTAGGTTTGATATTAGGGTTTATAATTGGGTTTAATATTAGGTGTATAACATAGGTTTTTTAATATTGGTGCTTATAATATTGGCTTCAATATTAGGGTTTATAATTTTTTGTTTAATATTATGACATTGGAATGGTCAGAAATATATCCAACATCGCATTGTGACAATCATTATCACAATATTATATTACATTGCAATTGATTCAATGTGGCATTATGACATTACAAAATTAGAGTTTAATATTAGAATTTATAGTATTGGGTTTAATATTAAGGTTTAGTATTGGGTTTAATATTAGGGTTTATAATATTGGGTTTAATATTAGGTTCAGTATTGGGTTTATAATATTAGGGTTAATATTGGGTTTAATATTAGGGTTTATAACATTGGGTTTATATTATTTGGTTTAATATTAGGGTTTAATATTACGACCTTGGAATGATACAAAAATGTATCCAATGTTACATTGTGATGAACATTATCACCATGTGATAATCATTTTGACAATCATTGTCGCAATGTTACATTACACTCGAATGTATTCAACGTCGCATTACGATATCACAAAACTAGGGTTTAATATTATGGTTTATAATATTGGGTTTAGTATTTGGGTTTGATATTAGGGTTTATAATATTGGGTTTAATGTGAGGGTTTAATATTAGGGCTTATAATATAATATCAGGTTTAATATTACAATTTATAATATAATATTGGGTTTATAATATTCAGTTTAATATTAGGGTTTATAATATTAGGTTTTATATTAAGTTCAATATTGGGTTCATAATATCGGGTTTAATATTAGGGTTTATAACATTGGGTTTATATTATTTGGCTTAATATTAGGATTTAATATTGTGACTTTCGAATGGTACAAAAATTTATTCAATGTCACATTGTTGCAATGTGACAATCAATCTGACAATCCTTATCACAATGTTACATTGCATTGCAATTTATTCGAGATCGCATTGGGACATTACAAAATTAGGGCTTAATATTAGGGTTTATAATATTGGGTTTAATATTGTGATTTTTTATAATATTAGGGTCTATAATATTGGGTTTAATATTACCGTTTATAATATCGAGTTTAATATTAGGTTTATAATGTTGGATTTAATATTAGGGTTTAATATTGGAATTATAATATTGGGTTTAAAATATCTCGTTTATAATATTGGGAGTTTAATATTGGGTTTATAATATTGAGTTTTATAATATTAGGGTTTAATATTAAGTTTGATATTAAAGTTTATAATATTGGGTTTAATATTAGGGTTTATAATATTTAGGTTTAATATTAGATTTATAATTTTGGGTTTGATATTAGGGTTTCTAATATTGGAATTAATATTTGGGTTTAATATTAGGGTTTATAATATTGAGTTTATATTAGGTTTAATATAAAGTTTAAATGTTAATAGAAACTTACTTAGTTAAACATTTAATTTATCCTTATTTATATTAAAACCTTAATATTAAAACCTATTTAATAATATTATAAATATATATTAATTAATAATTAATATTGTAAATATAATATAATATATCTGAATACCTTTTTATTATAATTATATATTAATTAATATTAATATTAATATTAAATCCCTATTATACACCTAATACTTATTAATGTGGTTGATATATGTTTATGAGTGTATATCAAACACATTTACTAACGTGGTTGTGCATGCTGTTGATATACACATATTGGTGTATATCAACCACATTTATTAATGTGGTTGTGCTAGTGTAAATCCTATCATGGGCATGAGATGTCAGCTTTGCTAGCTACAAATAACATTCAAATATTTTATATAATTGTCTAAGTCGTAACATAGAAATTTTCTTCTATCTATAAAAAAAAATTTAACAAATCTAAGTGGATTCAATTTGTCACGGTCATATCATGCAATAAAATACATTTTTTACACTTGGCATATCTAAATTGAGTCATAATATACAAAATTTCTTAAAGACAATTTTTTAAGAGAACGTGAGGATTTATTCAATATTATCTGTTTTCTTTAAAACTGAAAAACCTACCACATTTTTTTATAAGCTAATTGGTGGTGTCTTTCATTAATAAAAAAGATGTTACATTGTCTAGCCCATTTACAACAAATGGTCTCAACTGGTCCAGTGGGAAACCACATTTGTTGACTAGTTGTTCACTGAATAACCAGTCCAAAATTTAAGCATCATAAAAAACTAAACTATCACAAAATAGATAACATCGACATCATACCAAGAATCTACAACCAAATATGAGTCTACAACACAAAGCATACGTAAAAACTAGGACTCAAAGGAATCCACAGGTGTTGAGTCTCGAGCATTTGACCTCATAGGCGTTAAAGAGGTCATGCAAGAGATGTGCCTCTCAATCCTAGCAAGTTGATTGTTCATTTAATCCATGTAGAATCTCATATTCCACTGCTCCCTCTTCACATCTGCCAAGTTTGCAAATATATTATACTAATCAGCCTACCTCTCCATCAAAATCCTCGCCATCAAGAATTTCATTTTCTAGTACAAAAAATATCTTACACACTAAAAATATTAAAAATAATAATTATCAGATCAAATAATCAAAATAAATGGTGTTGTCTACCAAGACAACAAATTTGCCTAGAGGATAAAAATTCATCGTAATCTAGCTATATTTTTCTTTAAAAATCTGACATGAGTGTTTGAATCTTGGTTTTGATGGTGGAAATAGATTCAACACCATTGAAAACCTCTAAGATACCCAAAAATCTTAAAACTTAACAACTATAACTCAGTTTTCCAACAAACAAAAAAATACCAAATTTTTATCAAAATCTTACTAGAATTTCCATTATTTTCTAAATAAATCTAAAAACTCCTTAAACTAAAAAAAATCTTACCTACTAAAAATTATCAAAACACATAATTACTCTATCTCTATATGATAATAACCTTTCCGCTTTCAGCTTCCATTAAATATTAAAAATTCACACACAATCCAATATCATGTCTAATGTAACCTCCCTTAACCACATATTTCACTCGTAAAATTGCATGAAATCTAATTGCCATCGCACACTGTTTGACTATTTCGGATACTTAAAAGCAACCCTTTAACATGCTTGCTGTATGTCCAGAACATTAACTCTTACGAAATAATTAGTTTAATACATTGGGCAAAATGAGCCTATTAATTTTAAGCTAATTTTTATTTGTTAATTAGTTTTTATTGTTTTTTTGAGAAATCGATAATTAGGTTCTAATCATGTGATACGGCTTAATTTCCTTTACTACTGTTTTTTTATATAATATACATTAATTAAGTTATATAAAGTTGTGACCTTATTTTTATATAACTTAATTAATGAGATGATCTCATGGATTATGGCCTGCATAGAAGGAGTCTCCTATGCAATCAACATTAACGGGACTCATACTCCTTTTTTCCAAGCTGGAAGAGGCCTTCGACAAGGATGTCCACTTGCCCCTATCATTTTCATTCTCGTCATGGACACTCTTAGTCTTCATATCAATAAGGCCGTGAATGATCACCGATGCTCTCCTATTCATATCAATAGACATATCCACTTATCACATAATCTCTTTGTTGATGACATTCTTCTCTGTGCCATGTTACAGCACCTCTCTTGGCAATGTCTATTTGATATTCTCCACAGATTCCAGAAGGCTACGGGCCTTATCATCAACAAACAAAAATCCACCTTATACTATAATGGCCCCAAGAGCGATCTGATCAATAACATCACTGCCATGTTTGGGGTTCAGTCTCAATCAATATGGAGCGGTGTTTCCTACCTTGGATTTCAACTAAAACCACACTATCTTTCATCAGATTGGGATTGGCTTGTACAGAGATACTACAACAGAATATCATCTTGGGAATACCGCACTCTTTCTCTAGCTGGTCGATCTACTCTCGTTGTGTCGGTTTTGTCCCAATTATCTGTCTATTGGGCTCACCTATTCTATCTCCCGACATCCATCATTAGACGCCTCAATCAGCTCACTGCTTCCTACTTATGGAGCGGATCTGCCACGAGTCACAAGTATCATCTCGCCAATTTAAAGCATTTATCTATTCCGAAACAGCAGGGAGGATGGGGTATCAAAGACTTAAGGCAATTTGGATATGCGCTGACATGCCGTACTTTATGGCGGGGCATATATGGTTCCTCTCCATGGAGCCATATAATCAGAATGAGATACATGAAAGGCAGGAACATCAACTACTGGTATAGAAAGGGTCTCATCGGTATTGGGACAGGATCCCCCATATGGCACAACATGAAAAAAATCGAGACTCTATTTATATCCAATTTAAGATGGCAACTTTATTCAGGCTCTAATATATATATATTGGTATTGATCCGTTAATATGTGGTCTTACGGACATCAATATCCCATCTGATATAATCAACCACTTTCAGCATCATGGCATCTTTACATGGGACAGATTAATCAAAGAATGGCAGGGCTCCACTCCGATTTGGAAGGACAGCAACGACCTCATGCTTCAGGACACAATGGCGGGCATCTGGCGATCCATCACAGACTCACTAGCTACAGGAGGAGTTCACAGACATGGCACTATGGATATGCTAAAATGGACTGTATGTGGTTTTCGACGGCCTGTTATGGTCCGTGATATATACACACAGCTGATCATGAACAGATTCCCCTACAACCTCCCACATTTTCCTCATATATTTTGGAGGGCCTCATGTCCACCAAAATATATATATTTTGCATGGTTGGTATTTTATAACAAAAACCTCACATGGGAAAATCTCAGGAAGCGATCTTGGAATGGACCCAGCAGATGCACACTATGTGGCAATGAAGAAGAGACCAACATCCATTTATTCATAAAATGTCCTGTCACCCTACAGAACTGGTATGTCTTGGCTCAAAATTTTGTTTTTTCACTGACTGATTTTGATACCATTACTGCAGCCTTTATATGGTGGAGCAAGCAGCGTGGGCACAATCGATTCATCATTTTGGTATTTCTATGGAGTATTTGGAAATGGCGGAATGACATCATTTTCAACAATATACATATGCCCATTTTCACTATCATAGACAGCATACTATCCATATGGCATATGATATATGGTCCTCCATGAAGGCCTCACCTACATGAATATATGCATATCTGTATCATATCTTTTGATCATCTGATAGACTCATGTTTTTATTTGTATGTCAATGACATATATATGCCCTTTTGGCCATATGTCACATATAATTTGACACCACATATGTAACTTATATCTGTTTCTATATTTACTCAATATAAATATTATGCTTTTTTCTCCTGAAAAAAAGTTGTGACCTTATTTTTATATAAGAAATGTTTTAACAAAATATTTTTTTAATTAAATGGAAGTCAATTTTAATATCAGATGGAAGGATTTATTCACTAATGTAATGTTATTTCCAGAATTATGTGAGTTTCAATCAAATTTAGATATTTTTTAAAATAATTTAATTTAACCAAAAATAATTCTCATCCTCAACCTTTCCATAAAATTCAAATAAAAACTAAACACTATAAAAACCAATTAATCTATACTTTATAAATATTTTAACACAACACACTATTACAAATCAATCTATATTATAAAAACTATTTATCAATTAATATTATAAAACACATTATTTACCAAAATTTTAACCCATTAACATATAATCATTAAAATATAACATATAATCATTAAAATATAAGAAACCAACAAACTTATAATAAAAAACAACAATCGCTTGTTTAGTCATCAAAGTGAAGTGTGAGGCCAACAAACTGATAATTAAAAATAACATTAACGTGCTTAATGTGTTCAGATTATTTTCAAAAATGTTATTGAATAACCTAATATGTAATAGTTAATAGTGATTTGGCTTTCTAAGAAAGGGTAAGTAATTTTAAAATTTTATGAAATATTTTATTAATTTGTAATTTAAAAAAAAAAAAAAAAAAATGAAATTTTTAGATAGTTGATAGATTTATAATTAATATTAGAATTATTTTGGTTTAATTATAGATTATAATTTTTTATTTTTATCATTGAGAAGTGTTTTAAAATAATCAAATTATTTACAAGACATTATATATATTAATAATATATCTATCCATTAAACTCGAAAGCATTTCTCTATACAATAAAACACATCATTTACTAAAATTCTAACCTATTAACCTATAATAATAAAAAACAATGATAACTAGTTTAATGGATCAAAGTGAAGTGTGAAACTAACAAACTAATAATTAAAAAGAACATTTTCGTGCTTAAAATGTTCAGGTTATTTTTTTAAATGTTGTTAAGATCAAAGTGAAGTGTAAGACCAACAAACTGATAGTTAAAACAACATTAACGTGCTTAAAATGTTCAAATGTGCAGGTTACTTTTTTTAAATATTGTTAAATAGACTAATAGTTAATAGTGATTTGGTTTATAACTCGGATGTGGGTGAAATAAATGGAATTAATGAATCATAGGACAGATGGACGAGCTCGGTACTGCCAGATGCAGACCATCGCGACTCTCCAAAAGTCTATTTGGTTCATGAGTGTGATACACTAGAAATTCATTTGGTTTGTGATGGATTTGCTGCAAAGCAACAGATTTGGCATGCTTGATGCATTTACTGTTTGCCTTGCCCAAGGCAAGGTACTGGCTTTTATAACCATGGTGCTCGGGGCTGCTAGTGCTCCACCTTCTTGTCTTTGGCCAAAGATGGATACGAGTCTGTGGGGCAGGCTGGTCTCTGGAAACAAAGGTAAATTCTTTATGAGTATTCTATTCTTTGTTAATCTCAGGCTTAGGATAGTTGTGTGTCTCAATAGCAAGTCTGTCTCAGGAATTATTGGTCAGCTCTCTAATACCCCTGCCATTCGACCTGTGACGCTCTTCTTGCAATTGCAGACCTATTGTCTTTGTCCAAAGTCGTTTACTATGTTGTTTCACTACGCTCTTGTTTCGACCTCTGATTTCCTATGTTGTCTATCTTCGTTTGTGTATCTGCCTCTCCTTAACCTCCTTACCATGGTACGCCACAGTCAAAGAAGATGTCTCGGGGGGAGTCATGGAGGGCGTGGCAGACCACAGGTAGCCCGCTCTATGAATCTTGCTCGCAGACCTTCTCTGTATCATGGGTTTCAAACCAATCATTTTACTTTTCAGAGCAATCTTAATAGGCCAGTAATCACTGTCAATTTCACTATTCTCTTCTCTGAAGAAGATTCTCCGGCTCCAATTCGGGTTTGTATGATGTCTGAATCTCCCCAGGAAGCTTTCAGAGAGGCCGACAGTCAAAGCAACTTGCAGGTAATGGCAGAGGAAACTCTAGAGAAAGGTAAGGGGGAGAGGCTTGAGAGAAGCAACGCTCCCAGCGCCTCTCTACCTCCAGCTACAGTGGGCCAAAGGAACGTGGAAGATAATGACAGTGACTCGCGTCCCCTACTGAGGCACCCAATCAACGAAAATGTAGGTTGTTGTGATGATTGGGAGGACACTGCTTGTCAGGTGGTGGAGGAACCTCGGAATGAGGACACAGCAATTTGAGGCCATTTGGGCCCACTCCATATCGGTTTTGGATGCGGTTTTGGTTCAACCTCTTCAGACAGGCCGTTATGGATGTCTTCCTTCTCTCCATGATATGCGGCAATGTAAAGTTCATATGGAATTTTGAGCATTGTCTTGGGCTAGCTCTCTGGTCACACGCTCTAGACAGCCAATTATACCACCTCTTCTTCATGTTATCTTGGTTAATTCCTGAAGTCTATATCTGCACTCTTGCTTATGTAACTGGTTCTCCTTCATATAGGACAATTTTTGTTGTTCTGAGTGCTCTCGGAAGATGATCCCCGAGGCCTCGCCCCCTTGTATTTTTACTTTATTTTACAGTTAATAGAATTAGCATTTGTAGAGAAATAAAAAATTAGTGATTTGGTTTTGTTAATAAAGTGTATGTATTTTAATCTTTTACAAAAATCTCTCCATTTTTTTCACTAACTTGCTTGGAAACTAATTTAATTAATTAATTAATATTATACTTAAATTTTTAAATAATTTTAAAATATTTATTCAATCTAAAATAAAATTAATGTAAAAAATCAAAATCTTTATATTTATTTTAATATAATTTTTTACAATAATAATATTTTAAGCTTTATTTTAAAACTATTATTGGTTTTTAAATATTTTTAAAATGATAAAATAAAATTCACAAAATTAATGGTTTTGGGGATTTGTTAATTGTTATTTGGTGAGTTCAAGAAATTTAGTGGCATGCAACAACCCTTCTCCCCAATATTGTATCGAATTCCAGCTCAATTTCAACAATTTGAGCATATAGAATTATATCACATGTTAAGGCACTTAATTCTACGAGTGACACTTTGGCGAACATCGAGACCAGAATGAATCAAGGAGCGATGGAAATTGATCATAGTCTAACAACAATATGTCTACTTCCATGAAGGTTAATCTCCTCTATTGATTTTAATATTGGATGATTGCATGAATAAGGTGGAGCTTATGGTTCCTTTGGCAGCCTCGTGCCTCCCAAAGACAATCGTGAGCATAATGATTGAAGTTTTAATGTCAAGGATATGGGATCAAGGTTTAAATCCTTGGTGTCTCGTCCGCAGTTACACCTAACGCACTCCCCCTGTCACTTGAGTTGTTAATTCCCACCCTGTCACATCATAACATTATTACCAATTACGTAGAAAGAACAATAACATTAGAAATGCAACAAAACATAAAGGAACTATAAGAGAAAAGCAAGCATAAATAGAGACACCAGGATTTGGTCGGAGACTAGGGGAAACCCCCACAAGGGGGAAAACCCTGAATTCAAATCTTCTTCTTCTAATACATATTCATCAATTGTTCAGCTGAGATACAAAGTACAACATCATGAGACATAGTCCAACACAACAAACTACCTAGGGCCTATACATATCATGGTCACAACTTTGTTTGTGAACAAGATTCATTGTCATTACTTTCCATATAGTATTATTACCAATAATAACAAAGTCATTGTTAATATGTAACAACATCATTGTATCATCATTCCTATGTAAGATCACATATGTCATATAACTTGTGCATTTTCGCCTGAGCACTTGGACATAAGATATATTTGTCATAAGAAGAACCAAGCATGTGTACATTATCATCTTCATACATACTCTGTAATGCAAAAGCTTGTTGTAATGCAATGTCAGCCACCATATTGTAAGGTCATGCGAGAGTTAACATGAGTGAGTAGTCCTGTGATTTGAGAGTTGAAGCCAAATCACATAGAAGGTAGATCATTATTAAACCATTATGTATAAATAGAAAATTCACTATAAGTCATCATACTATCATTAGGGTTACAATACACTATTGCCATAGTGAGTTAGTACCATATCACATATTATTTTCATCGTGTGGGCCATCAAGAATATGATCCATAACATTATAGCGCAGTGGATGCCATACATATAATGCAAAGAAACAATGTAATAGATTGATGACCATATCAAGAATCAATCGAGACCCCATCAAGCAATGTGAATACATTGCCATTACAGTGAGACCATAAACCATATAGAGATGTGAATCCATGAGCTATTACAGTGAGATCACACACCATTACAATGAGATCACTATACTTTAATACAATGCGAGAGTCGCCAAACATAAATTCTATGTGAGAGTCATCTAATCAGCATACAGAAATGTCATGTGAGGTCATATTTATATATATAGTCTTGTAACAAAAGGTTTGAAGTAGACGTGAGATTATAAACCTATAGCATAGGCTTGTGACATATTTGAGGGTATAGACCTGCAGCAAAAACATTGTAGCGGATGTGAGAGACCTGTGGCATATGTGAAACATCTGTAGGCAATGTGAAGTCATGTAACCAATAAGTATGTGAGAGCCTTAAACCATTAGAGTGATTCTATACCAAGAAATAGAGTCGTGTAGATGATGGGGACACATGTAGATGAGCGAGAGAGAGACCTATAG
Source organism: Pinus taeda (assembly GCA_000404065.3). Classification (NCBI taxonomy): domain Eukaryota; kingdom Viridiplantae; phylum Streptophyta; class Pinopsida; order Pinales; family Pinaceae; genus Pinus; species Pinus taeda. The sequence continues at coordinate 15,315 of APFE030898628.1, forward strand.
ACATCTGAAATTTCATACCAAAAGAAGTTGTAGAGAAATCTGAATTTCTTATGCGCAAGATACTAACACAATAGGATATTTATAATTGTTTGAGGGTCTAAGAGGACACATATTTTTTCCAAGCTAACTTGATCATATGAGCTGACTTAATCATATGAGCTAACTTGAATTTGAAAATTTGAATTTTATTTAAATAATTTTCTCTCCAAGGTTTAAGGTCAACTTGGTGTGACATCATAATTAATTCTTAAAAAGTACAAATATTCATTTTTTTTGCTTACTCAATTAAGAGGCAGGACTACAAAATTTCTCCCTAATTGCCAAAATTAACACTCCCTCTAAGTAGGGAGGAATTTCAAGAGTGTCAAGTCACCATACTCCAAGGTCATTCAGTCACTGGACGAAATCAAATTATCTGCAAGATCATCTTATCTCAGTATATCTCATAGAAAGAGAGTCATCATATGGGATCTTGTTTCAATGAGGAAATATCCTTACTAAGCACTCAAGCCCTATCTTATCTCCCTCTCAACTCGAGAGTGATTCCATCAACCAAGCCAACAACCATCAACGGTGTTGCATCATGACGTATCTCAAATGAACATATCTCAATCATATGGAAGATGGACAGTTGCATCATCGATAAGACTTGTCTCATAAAAGAAGAGGAAACCATAACCAATGGTAGGGGAGATAACCCTCCAAACCCTAGCTATATTTTAGGCTGAGTCTCATGACTTTTATCTCAGTTATAACAACATGGCTTCTATCTCATCTCTTCTCCTCTTAACTTGATTCCTTTGATCATCAACTGAACAATGATGTCTTCTAAAAAACAAGAAGAATCATCATAGGGGGGCTTCCTGCTTCCATCCTATATCCAATAACTAATTCGGTCACCCAAAGTAGAATCATCGTCGTCATCAAGTTGTATCTCATCTCGGCTCATCTCTACCCATGTCCATCTGTTGAAAAATTTCAGATGTAAAGAAGAATAATTATTGCAGGGGAGCTCTGGCTACCACCCTGAATCCAATACCAAGAATCTGCACAACCAGAAGGATAAGAATTTTCATATACTTAGCCAAAGGTCTATGTTGGCTTAGGGGTCCTGCCCTAGGTTCAAAGTTAGTTGCGCCAACCAACAAAACCTTACACTGCTAGCCCTTTCGGAAACAACCCACATATCGCAGGTTGCGGGCTCACCCAAAGTAGTATTGGGAGATGCAAGAACCAAGTTTATGCATCC
>APFE030898632.1:0-14458 GCA_000404065.3 Pinus taeda
AGATACACTGAAGCACAACACATAATCTGAAAGGCCACATTTCATCCAATTTTCATACTGGACCAAATAACCACATTGAAGCTCATAATCAAACAACCTTTTGAATCACCCAATCACTAGATCAATACATATACAATGAGAGTCATCAATCAGATCTATTCCATCAGATCACATGAAGATGAGCCATTAAGAACATAATTAATCACTTCTCAGACTGTTGTTATCAGATCATAATACCAGAAACCAGACCCAAAACACAGCAAGGATAAACATGGACAGCTAAATTGATTTCAAGAGAAGTACGCAGCTTCACCCATGTAATGCCTGCGTACAATTACGCATTGTTCTTCTGTGTCACCACTGACCTCCGCACCTACGCCTTCTATGGCACCGCGCACCTCCGCAACTGCGCCTTCTATGGCACCGCGTACCTCCGCAGCTGCACCTTCTGTGATGCCTCCGTACGGTGCCTTCGGTGATGCCTCTGTGGCGTCTCTTGTGGCACCTCCGCACTGCACCTTCTGTGGCACCTCCGCACTGCGCCTTCTGTGGTGCCTCTGTGGCATCTCCGCACTACGCCTTTTGTGGCACCTCCACATTGTGCCTTCTATGGTGCCTCTTTGGCATCTCCACACTGCGCCTTCTGTGGCGCCTTCACACTGTGCCTTCTGTGGCGCCTCCGCACTGCGCCTTCTGTGGCACCTCTATGGCGCCTTCGCACTGTGTCTTTTGTAGTGCCTCCGCACTACGCCTTCTATGGCGCATCTGTGGCATCTCCGCACTGCGCCTTCTATGGCGCCTCCGCACTGCGCCTTCTGTGGCGTCTCCGCACTGCGCCTTCAGTGGCGCCTTCGCACTATGCCTTCTGTGGCGCCTCCGCACTGCGCCTTCTGTGGCACCTTCACACTGCGCCTTCTGTGTCGCCTCCGCACTGCGCCTTCTGTGGCGTCTCTGTGGCGTCTCTGCATTGCGCCTAATTTAGATCTAGACATTACTCCAAGAGATCATAGTATTTCAGATCTAGCTCTCATAAGATGTTCAAACTAAAAGATGCTCAAGCCAAATGATCTCCTTTGCTTTATATAGGCAAGCTCTTCCTCAAATCATGGATCATGGGGCTCAATAATAATAATAATATAAAACAATACCATGGGCCAAAACCATAATAACACAATTCCGTCAGCTAAATACCAAGAGTTAAACATAAGAAACCCCACGTGTGCTTTTCTCTGCCTTGAAGTAAGTGAACTGGGGGTACGCACCTCCTGAACGGGATAACTGCGGGTATGTACGCACTTTATGTAACATCGGCCTGCGTGTACGCACCTTCTGTAAGGTGTACCTGCGTACCCCTTATTTTCTTCAATATTTGATAGCTGATCATCAAGCTTTGCTGCTGACTTGAAGTACTGTGATCTATCACCTGAATGGGTTTCCATCAAGGACAACACTTTAGCCATAATGCCAACAATCTCCCCCTTTGGACTTGATGGCAAAGCTTACTTGTGAACTGTCATCTGATCCCCTTTCGCTGTCCGGTAACCCATGCACTCTGTCACATATAATATTTGTAGAAATCGCGTACCTCCGCACATGAAGATGAGTCATTAAGAACATAATAAATCACTTCTCAGACTGTTGTTATCAGATCATAATACCAGAAACCAGACCCAGAACACAGCAAGGATAAACATGGACAGCTAAATTGATTTCAAGAGAAGTACGCAGCTTCAGCCATGTAATGCCTGCGTACAATTATGCATTGTTCTTCTGTGTCGCCATTGACCTCCGCAGCTGCGCCTTCTTTGGTGCCGTGCACCTCCGCAACTGTGCCTTCTGTGGCGCTGCGTACCTCCAGAGCTGCGCCTTCTGTGGCGCCTCTACACTGCGCCTTTGGTGGCGCCTCTGTGGCGTCTCCTGTGGCACCTCCGCACTGCGCCTTCTGTGGCGCCTCTGCACTACGCCTTTTGTGGTGCCTTTGTGGCGTCTCCACACTGCGCCTTCTGTGGCGCCTCCGCAATGCGCCTTCTGTGGCGCCTCTGTGGCATCTCCGCACTGTGCCTTCTGTGGCACCTTCGCATTGCACCTTCTGTGGCGCCTCCGCACTGCGCCTTCTATGGCGCCTCTGTGGCGCCTTTGCACTGCGCCTTTTGTGGCGCCTCCGCACTACGCCTTCTATGTCGCCTCTGTGGCATCTCCGCACTGCGCCTTCTGTGGCACCTTCACACTACGCCTTCTGTGGCATCTCCGCACTGCGCCTTCTGTGGCGCCTTCGCACTGCGCCTTCTGTGGCGCCTCCACACTGCACCTTATGTGGTGCCTTCGCACTGTGCCTATTGTGGCGCCTCCGCACTGCGCCTTCTGTGGCGTCTCCGCACTGTGCCTTCTGTGGTGCCTTCGCACTGCGCCTTCTGTGGCACCTCCGCACTATGCCTTATTTAGATCTAGACATTACTCCAAGAGATCATAGTATTTCAGATCTAGCTCTCATAAGATGTTCAACCCTAAACATGCTCAAGCCAAATGATCTCCTTTGCTTTATATAGGCAAGCTCTTCCTTAAATCATGGATCATGGGGCTCAATAATAAAATAATATAAAACAATACCATGGGCCAAAACCATAATAACACAATTTCGTCGGCTAAATACCAAGAGTTAAACATAAGAAACCCCATGTGTGCTTTTCTCTACCTTGAAGTAAGTGAACTGGGGGTACGCACCTCCTGAACGGGATAACTGCGGGTATGTATGCACTTTATGTAACATCGGCTTGCGTGTACGCACCTTCTGTAAGGTGTACCTGCGTACCCCTTATTTTCTTCAATATTTGATAGCTAATCATCAATCTTTGCTGCTGACTTGAAGTACTGTGATCTATCACCTGAATGGGTTTCCATCAAGGACAACACTTTAGCCATAATGCCAACAAATATGATATTTGCATACCAAGGTGAATCTATAAAAGGTTCACTGATCTGTGGACTCGCCATCTCTTCCTGCTCATCTAGGGCACGAATGAAATTTATATCTAGGGCCTGACAGTTTGATTCAGCCATGAGTTTAGCTAAACCTTGGCCTTTGATAAGTTTTGTAGGCTTTATTTCTATGTCATATTCCAAAATAGTGGAAATCCATTTGCCTCTCTTTCCTTTAGACCCATTTTATGTCAAAATTTCCTTTACTACTGAATTTGGAACATAAGAAATGATGTGTGAATACAATATGTACACTCTAAAATATTTAATAGATTTCACTAAAGCTAATTCCTATTTTTCCATTATGTTGTACTTTAGTGTTCCATCTCTTAAACATTTATTGAAAAATGCAATGGGTTGTTCATATCCTTGATCATTCTTTTGCAACAAGACTACTGCAATAGTATGTTCTGAAGAAAAAGAAAAAGTTATAAAGTCTTTTTGAAAGTTAGGACTTATGAGGAATGGAGTTTTGGTAAGGGCTTGTTTGATGGCCTCAAAACAATGTTTAGCTTCCATTGTCCATTTAAGTGCTGAATCTTTTCTTAACATGTTATTTAGTTCTCTAATTAATTATGCTTAATTTTAAATGAATATCCTAAGAAAATTTATTTTGCCTAAAAATTACTATAATTCTTTGATGTTTCTAGGAAGTGATGGTCAACATAGCCTCTAGTCTAGCTGGATCTATTCTAATTCCATCTTTAGATATTATATGTCCCAAGAGTTTACCTTCTTCTAGACCAAAGAGTGCCTTTTTGTAATTTAAGGGAATACCAACTTTTCTGCGATTAATGAAAACTCTTCTCAGGTGATCTATATGTTCATTATCATATTTGGAAAGATTGTGACGTCATCTTGGTAAACAACTAGGAATTCATGGATTTCTTTGGCAAAATTTGTATCCATAGCTCTTTGAAATGTTGCTCAAGCATTCATTAATCCAAAAGGAATTTTCAAATACATGAAAGTATCCCAAGAAGTACTAAATGCAATTTTTGCTTGGTCCTTTGGTTGAACTAAGATTTGGTTGTATCCAGAAAATCCATCAAGCAATGAAATTCTAGACGAGCCTACTACCCTCTGAAGAATATGGTCCATTTTGAGAGAGGATAGTTATCTTTCAATGAGACTTTATTCAGATTTCTTAAATCAATGCAAAGTCTGATTTCTCCTATTTTCTTCCTAGTAGTGACTAAGTTTGAGACCCAATCTGAATATCTAATGGGAGCTATGATTTGGGCATCATACATACTTTTGACTTCCTTTTCAATTGATGGCATAAGAATTGGATTAATTCTCCTTAGTTTTTGTTTAAAGGGTTTATGATCTTCTTTGATAGGTATCTTGTGTTGAATTATGTTGGTATCATAAGACTTTAGGTCTTCATAACTTCAGGCAAAGACATCTTGAAACTCTTTGAACATACTTATATATTTAACATTTTCATCTGGAGGCAAGGTTTTTGATATTTTAATGAACTTAGGTCTTTCTTCAGTTCCTATGTTACATTGTTCTATATCTTCTCTTAAAGGCTCCACTTTTGGTTTCCTAGCTACATCATTTGAATCAAACAAATCTTCTAATGAGACTAATCCCTTAGGAAAAAAAATATTTTTAAGGTTTAGAAATTTCAGGATCATCATTCATTATTTTTTCTATTTCTACATTTTCTAAGTTATCTATTTCTAGTTTAGTGAAATTAGTGGGTTTACATATATCTAAAATATTTACATCTATCCACTATCTATGTCATTGTCTATTGTACAATCTATATCTATATTACAATTTTGAAACTCACCTTCAGCATTCATGAAATCATAAATTTGAGAATATTGTGAGAAAATCTGCCACTATTTCAAATTTTCGGGTATGAAAGCCCTATGCCTCACTTCTGCAGTATGCTAGTGGTTGGGTTGAAAAGGCAATTTGCAGGTACTAGCAAAAGTGGCCAGACAATGGGCTTGCATATTTTGTTTCCTAGGAATGGCAACAAAGTTGGTTTCAATAAGGTATTTGATCAAATCTAGGATAGTATCTTTATATTGGCTCAGTCTTGGATTATTTACAGAACATTCACCTTTGATTTGTTTAATAAACAATTATGAGTCTCCCATTATAGAAACTCTCTTGGCTCCAAGTTTGCTAACCATTTGTAGTCCTAATATTAGGGCTTCATATTCTACCATGTTATTTGTGCATTTAAAGTTTAATCTAAATGCATGACCCTAAGAATGATTTTCTTCCATGTTGTCAATCCACACTCCTCCACCTGCTCCTAGTCTATTCACAGATCCATCAAAATCCAAATGCCATAGAGACTCATGAAAAATGTTTTCACTATCAGGTGTTTTGTATTTTTCTTCTACAGTTGTGATTTCCTTTTTGTCATGTTCTTAATGGTACAAAATGAAGAGTCCATATCAGAATGCATGGAGTATATAGGGAAATTATGTGGTTTTTCAACACTACTTACCATGTATTTCATCAAGGTCTCTCTATAAAGTTTTCTTTGTTGACAAAAAACAGAGATGGTGGCATTTGACATATCTAACTGTAAATATCCCTACAATTTTTCTCCCAATGAGCGAGATAACAATGTTCCATATTTGGGTGGGATGTCAGAAACTACTATGTCCATCAAAATACTCTTTGTTGGGCATCGGACTAGAGTTACACGCAAATCCTTGATCAGGTCGAGGCATTTAACTTGGCTACTGTCAAAGGAAAAGAGGTCCTTGTATGGTCTCGTGGTATCTAAGTTTAGTCTCTCCATGATTGCCTTTGGCATTAAGTTATGGGATACCCCTAAGTCTAGCATAACATTATGTAATATTTTGTCATGAATGTTCAAGCTAATGTAGAAAGGAGGAATGCCCCCTTGTTGATGGGTGCCATTTACCTCAGGACCAAACAATAACTTAGGTTGATGATCATTCAAATTCACAGCATCCTCCCCTTCACCTATATTCAATGTTTTAGTGATCTATGATTTATATGATTCATTTTTCACTAGCTCAGTCAAAGGGACTAATATTTTCAATTTTTCTATCTCAATTTTAATGTTGAAAGGCAATTGAGTTTTACTTGATTGGATGAGATCTTCCTTAGCGAATGTGGTTTGTGTGTCTTTATCTTCTTTTTTTGTATTAGGCACTTTGGTATGTGTTTCAACAGTTTTGTTTTGAATTCTCTTATTTGGAATGATTTGAGTAACAGTTTCAATTTGAGTTTCAGATGAAGTTATATCTACAATTTTTGGGCTAGAAGTCTCCTGAGTTCCCCTAGGGAGGATTTGTAGGACTTTGGTTACAGGAGCTTCTGTTATCTTTTTAGTTTGGGTTTGGATTGATCTCTTAGTGGGAGTATCATTTTTCTTTTTACTTCTTAGGCTATATTGTTTGTGAACTTCATATATGGTAGACTCATAGCTCTGTTTAAAGTCAAAGGACTCTCCCTCATGGTTTTCTGAACCCTCAACATAGTTTTCCTCGAAGGGTGGTCTAATTTGTTGATCTGGTATAACATTCTTTCTAGTGTTAGGATTCTTCTTGAAGTCGGGGTTTCTTATTGGGGGTGGCTATTGATTCTCCCACTAAGTTTTTCCTTCCATGTTTTCTAAACTATCCATTATTCTTTCTACACTCTTTGCTAAACTATCTATTTTACCATCAGAAGTGGAAGTTTCCTCTTTAATGACAACTCTCTTTTCATTTCTCATTCTAGATTTCTTAGCTAATAGATTGGATTGTACACTAACAATATTTCTTTGCATTTGTTCCAATGTTTCAGGGTTTCTTTCCCTTGATTGGTATGACATGTCAGTGTCAAAACTATCAGGGAATTTGATTAATGTTAGGTCTGGTGAAGGCTTAATATTAGTAGGGATTGCATTGTAGATGCTATTGAACCTAGTACAATAATCTTGAGATGACTCATTAGGAGCTCTTATAATGTTATCATATTCAGAAAGTATTTGCAGAGGGCTTTTCTTTCTCTCCCATCTATCACTGAATAATCTATCAAAAGCAGCTAAGTCTGCAATGTGATTAGCAGGTAAAGCTTTGAACCATTTCTTTACATCCCCAATTAATGTTTGGGCAAACAACCTCATTTTGACATTAGATTCATCAATCGCATGCAACTCAAAATAGTCAGTCATTTTGTTCACATGTTTTTGGGAAGTATACTGACCAGTAGTATCAAACAAAAAGATTTTGCTTTGATAATCTTAGGGCATGGCATGGAGCTAAGCTGGTAAAACCAAAGGTGTATATTTTTCTGACATGGCTGAGATTCTAGCTTGACTAAGGGGTAAAGTGTTAGTGCTTGAGGAAGCGCTTGAAAGGGATGGAGATGAACTAGATGAGGTTGATGAGTTTGGTGGGAGAGGAAGTTGGTGAACAACTAGTTTAGGGGAATGAACTGTGGTGGATATTATAGGTGAGGTGGTAGTAAATGAAGGTGTATTTATATTATTTGAAGATTGTGCAAAAATTTCAAAGGTAGCAGCAGAGAGGGAACCTAATTCAACTGATTGTTGAAGGTAAGCATAATCTATATGGCTTATCAATGTGGAGGTTAAAGCTTCTAAATTGTCAAAAGTATCCAACACAAATTTATCTAAATCTAGATGTCTATGCACCTTTATTGACTTAATGAATTGAATAAAATTACAGTCCGACACAGTTTCATGAATTGCATTTTCTAATTTAGTTCTAAAAAATGAGAGGTTAAATGACAAATCAAATGGAATTTCCTCTACAGTTGACAATTCCTTGGGGAGTGAATTTGCTTTAACTAATTGGTTGCTACTTGCTTGATTTTCTACCTTTTTTTGTTTTCTTAAAATTCTATCAAGGTCATCAAATATTGTAGCAAGTTTTGTATCTGGATTTGCCTTGGTATAGTGAGTCCTTTTGGGAGCCAGAATTTTAATTTTTTTATTGTTTTTTGAAACTTTCTAACATGAACTCTTTAAAATGACCTTAAAGGGTAAAATATGAAATTTGAGGTTTCCTTAAAGTTTTATTACACTGAGGATCGAAGTCCCCAGTGTGGTCGCCAATATGTTATCACTCTAATATTTCTCAGGAGTTGATTAGAAAGAAATAGTTAGAGGTAACCACAAACCTACTTTGAAGATTAGGATCTAGCCTTCCTAATTCTCAGAGAGGGCTCTCTCTTTATGATATAACTTTATTTAGTTATTTGATTTTAGACTAGTTATGATTGTACTTGGGTTTTGATTTGGATTGGGTGGTGGGATCACTTAGATGAAATTAGGGGTGTATTTTACCATTGGGCTATGGGGTCAAATATTAGGAAAATAGGACTGGATCAAGTTGTAAAAACAATGTCTACAGGGCAAGATAGTAGAGTTACTTCAGATCTCAAAGGCTGGATGGTGAAGTGGTTTTGAATCAGGTCCAAGGAGAAACTAAGTGTCCCTTAGGTCAGATTATGAAGAAAGTGAAAGAGGTAAACTGGGATGGGAGAGCAATTAAGGATTCTCAAATCCAGATATCAGAGAAAAACATAGAAATGATCAACTGTTCAAAACACAGTGTACTTAAACAAATTCAGAGATAAATTTCCAATTAATTCATTCGATTTTAGATGACATTTAAGTTTTTAAAATACATAAGAAAATAACAAAATTTGACAAAGAAAATACTTCACTGTAATAACTCAACACATGAATCCTGTAATGCAATCTCTTTATTACTTGGTCCAATCCGATGACATGAAAGATTTGGTACAATAACCCTTATGTTTATGATCAAAATAAATATACAAATGTATAGGAAATGTATAAATACTTCAATTTATGAAGTATTTATACAAAAATAATTTACAAAATATCCCAAACTATCCTGGGAATTAATCTAGGAGAAAGAAATATCTCCATGCAAGAAGATAGAGACAGTTATTGAACTATTGTTTGTTGTCCTTGTTTATTAGGTTTTGTTGTCTTTAAGCTATGACATTTTTCCTTTTAATCTCTGCTTTGTTCTTGGTCTTCACGGTGAATACTCTTTTTACTCTGATCTTTCAATTGATACACTTTGAACTAATACTCTTTCATTTGGCTGGCATTTTATTATCCTTTTACTATGCCTTTTACCCTTATTGTACATTTTTACATTTTTTCTGTGTATTTCTACAGTAAGTCATTCAATTGCTCCCTTGTTTCTACACCTAGTAATTGGATATTTATCATTTTCCTATAAGTCTCATCTACCTCCATCTACTTGGCAAAAGTGGGCTTATTCACAAAAAGGTGTTTTACCTCATGCTGGAGGTAAAAAAGTTCTCAAAAGTTTGGTATAGAACCTTGCCACTTGATCCTTGGCCACTTCTCTAATTCTTCTATTGTAGTCGTCTTGTGTCATTAACTTATTGTTTATTACCAAAGGATTGCGCAAACCCTTTTGCCTCAAAACTTCAAATTTAACCATGAACATGTTTATATCCAGTTTCATGGTTTGTCACTTATCTTCAAGGTTTAGCATTAAATTCCTCTTGGTGAGGACCCTTTTTACTTCCAATATTGTACCTGTCTTGTCAGGTATCTCTAATTCCTGCAATTCATACTTATTTTTTGAGTTAAGGAAGTGAATGATCCTTGTTTCTTCTTCTGGCATACCTCCCAATTCTATTTTCACTCTCTATATGGCTTCTGTAGCCTGCTTCACTAAGTCAACATGTTAAAAAATTACTTGAATGGATGGCCAAATATCATTAACAAAGTCAATGATATTGGCCCATAATTATTCCTTAACCTATCCAACGGGTTCCTTTAAAGTCCATTCCTTCTCCAAGTTTTTTATTCTTTCATTCATCCTGGTTTATTTCTGCACTTCTTCTTTGAGCATAATCTGTGCAGGCTTATAGTCAATCTCTAGACTGGTCACCTTTTCCTTGAGCTTGTTCATTTCTATGGTCTGAATGGACATGTCTTCCATTGCCTTGACCAATTTTCTAGCCTCATCACCTATTGTCCCTGTTGTTGTTGACCCTGTTGTTGATGTAGATGTTGTAGAAGTTGGCAGTGCTATAGAAATTGGAGTAGTAGGAGCTAATGATGTTGCCAAAGTGGAAGGTACTGCAGTAGTAACAGTTGGGATAACAGTGGTAGGGGCAGTCTCCAGACTAGCTTGTTTTACCTATATCAAGCTATCTAACTCTTTTTCCATTTCCTTCAATTGATCATTCAATTGTAAAAATAGGTCCATCATCTCTTCCTGATGTGTTTGGCTCTCCAAGGCCTCTTTTGCCTATAGATGCTTTGAATGAGGAAGTTTTATTTTATTTTTTAAAGAGCTATAATGTCCTCATTCTTATTATTGATCATCTTCTTAGCAGCTTTGATGTCATTGGGATCATGTCCCATCTCAATTACCAAGTCCTCAAATGACTTGATCCTATTGTCCCTGGCCTATGAGGAGATTTTTTCCAGTTTATATTGGGTTGTAATGTTATCTAATGAATTATGCAGCTTATGTGCAGCCATGGCCTTCCCTATGAAGGTGGACTAGATCATCTCTCCAGCACGCTTGTGGAATTCAATCTGGTCAATGGGATGAACATCCTTGGGCAACACCTTGAAGTCAATTTTTTTGTAGTCAGCTGATGTTTTTGGTTGTTGAATAGTAGGATGCATGAAGGACACCTACATTTTTCCTGATCTGATGTCAAAAGTTGACATCAACCTATTTTGATTAGCTGGTGTGTGCCTGAAGTATTGGGCATATGTTTTAGCCTTCAACTTATCATTTATCAACTTGATCTCCTTGTACCTATCCTTGATATCTTTTTCCTTATCTTCTAGCCTGGTAAAAGAAGAAACCTCAACACTGATCTGTCTCTCAATCAGTTGAGTGTTAGATGTTGATTGTTGATGTGTTTCTCCTGAAGCAACTGTGCCTTTGCTTCTTTCCACCATTGTATCAATGTTAGTGATTTCCATTGATTCAATGGTTTCTTCTTGTTCAATTACAAGATTCAGCTTAAGCCTTTTCCTGAGCTCAAAATGCTCATCTGTGGTATATCCTAAGATGCAAGAGAGCATGCTAATTATTTGTCTGCCCCTTTCTGAAAAGGTGTTGGCATCATAAGGGGGACTATCTATGGGAGTATGGCATTCCTTTATGATGAAAGTTTTGAAAATATGGGCTATTTTGGCCAGGTTTAATTTGACATATACGTCCAGCAAGTCTCTAATAGATAGTGGGGTCTCATTAGGGCTTGGTTGGACATGAAGTATTTTGGTTGGTAGATTTTGCAGTGATGGTAAATAAAAGGTCTTGGTTAGGGGTGATAATAATCCTTTGGCTAGGAATGTAATAGGCATGATAGAAGTGGATGATGTCAGGGAATGGGTGTACTTCTGGGAACAAATACTTAGGCAAATTAGACTCCCAAAGGTGAATGTCATCGTTTTGGTTTCAGAACTTGTCCTTACTCCAGCTTTGGAGCTTTATAAGGTAGGCAGGGGAGGTTGTGTCCTTTATTTGGAAATATTTGTTTGCTAATGCAAGGTGGTCGATGTCCAAGTGAGGGGTTGACATAGGTCTCACGTCTAGAGAGGTTTGGGAAGCCATAACTGAGTTTATGGATATGGATTAGGCTTGTAGATATTCTAGAAATGAGTTTTAGGAGTTCTAGTACATCGAGAGGGTAATTATAGTTTAAAAAAGGAGGGTTTTGGATATACAAATAACCTTGACTTCAATTTAGGAAAATTCCTTAATTTATTTCAATTAATTAAGCTTTTAATTAGACTAAGTGTTTTCAAATTCAGGGGTCGTTCCAGTTTTCCCAAGAATACCTGGAAATCGATGGTCTGACTTGCAAGATGGGTTCAGTGGCAAATGCATAGGGTATGGTAGCTTGAACTATGAATTGGTTGCTTGAATTAGGTGTCTGGAGCTTCTTCGTGCAGCAGACGGTGGTCAATTGGATTGCATAGGTTCAGGGTGAAGCAAAATGGCTTGAGTAGTAGTTGCAATGAAAAATGAGTGAAAAGAGTGAATTGGGGCTTTTCTGACCTTTTAAAGAGTAATGGTCACATTTTGGCGTGGAAACTATAAATGAATAGTGGGCAGTTTTTTGTCTCAGTGGGGAGGTGGTTTTCTGGTCAATCACACTGCTTTTGGAGGGCAGGAAATATTTTTTGCGAGTACGCGATCTAGCCTGGGGCCAGCACATCGCAGAATAGTGCTTAGGCAATACTGTGAATCTCGCGTGCTCTCGAGCTGCTATCTATCGAATGGTGAACCTGCGTAATATGGATGCGCACTGTCAGATCTAGGGGCAGGAGATTGAATGTTTGTCATGTGGTTAAGCTGTAGGGAGGGAATTGGGGAAGGGATTTATGGGGCCCAAGGTTTTAATTACAACAAATTGTAATTAATTCGTGTATAAGGTCAGGAATAAATATAAGCAGTGAGTTAATAAAGTGGGACCAAGGGTTATGTGGCGTGGATTTTTAACTGTACCAAGGGGTTGGTGAGTTAAAAAGGGTTTTTCAGGGAAATATAAAGCGGGGAAATTAATTAGATAATTTGGGGGTTAAAAACTTAGGATAAGGGGGTTTCTATGGGTTTTTGAAGGGAAATAGGGAAATTAATAAGGGGGGAGGGTAATATTTACAATGGGAAATGGGTTTCACACTAGGGAAAAGGTGTTTTGGGTAGGGGATCATTTTTGAAGGGTAATTACTACGGAAATGTGTGAAACCAAGAGGCAAGGGTCAAAATTAAAGCAAAAGGGGATTTATAACTAATAAAGGGATAATGGGGAAATTAGCAAATAAGCATGTGGGGTATAGTGAAATGAAGGGAAATTAGTTAAACCAGCTTGTGAACATCTTTTCATTCTCATAAATGCTCCTGATCATGAAACATAGGATTAGGCATGATAAATGTGCTCTTTGACTCGGCAACCTTGTACATTTGCAACCTTTCTTCTACCTACCCTTTATTTATCCTAACATTTTTTCTTCATTTTATTGGGTGCATTTAAGCTTGCTGACCATTTATTTCCTTTTCTTTTGACAAGCAAACTATCTAATTCTAACCTTATAACTTTGAATGGCTCAGATTAAGCTAATGAGCTCATTTTTATTCTCTACCTAGCTACTGATCTACCAAGGTTAAACTGTTTGCCTAGATCTTCAATCTCTATCCATCAACATAAAATTTAAATCATCAATAAGTCAAGATTAAGCTATTTGATCATCATGGATTATTGCATTTCTAACAAGCTGCACACAACCGTATTTTGCATAAAAAGGGAAAAGGTAGTGGCATTTGAATTTGCACACTTTCATGATCTGTTTTATTTCTTTTTGGGGTTCATATTTTTCACTTTTTTGATCTTTTTCTTTCTTGTTGTCCTTTGATTATTCTATTAGGACATACCCTCTTTACATTTTTTAACTTTTAATATGGAAAGCATTTTGCAAAAAGCAAAAGTATGTACAATATTATAAGACTAACCATAGCCAATTCAAAATTATGAATCTTATTATTATAGGACCCGAACACCACCTACATGAAACATTAATGAAATTAAATGCATGCATTTAATATTTCTAAAATCCTAACACTAAAATGACACATCCCTTCTGACTGCTCTGGATATTTCTCTCTAAATCACATGGTTACATCAAGCCTTTCCTATGTACACACTTTCTTGGTATATTCAACTGGTGAATCCCAGTCCAAACCTAGACGATTCTTGTTTCTTTTGATGCGAGCAAGCACAAAGTTGTTGAACAAGCAATCAAAGACATCTTGACTATCATATAGAAATTTATTGAAATGGATGGTGAGCCCATGTATTGCATAAAGAATGTTGCAAATCCCAAGGGCTCGTCAACTCAATTTATCAACCCAGGGTTCGTACAAACTTAGAGGTGATAGTGTTATATGCGCATTAGGTTAGATTATACTCATGCCACCCTTAGTGAAGACATTATATCAGAGTTCTCAGAGACCATTCCTCCTACTAAACTATGATCAAAGCTTGTTGATGAAAGTATAATTGAAAAATAGTTCTAGCTGTGAAAGTGGAAATGCCATTTGCTCAACTTGTAGATGCTAATTAATAATTTCATGAAAGGAAATGGATATTCAACTTGTAGAAAGAAATCTACTGTATATTGCATAATTCATCAAATTAGCAACATAATTTCATGTATCTTCTACCTATTTCACATTTTCTTGAAAATAAAAAACCTAACTTCCATCATACTTGTGATTGAGAAACACTAATTTCTACTATGTTTTGCAATGAGGAAAATGAATGTTTGGAGTAGTCTAGGAGCTTCCCTTCATCATCAAATCATAACTCAGGGTCATTATTCATATTAACTGAGCTAAGGTTTAAGTGGGGATCAAAACTGGTGAAGAAAAGTGCTGATACAGGTGCTGCTACACGAGGTCCCGTATTGCTAAAGGAGGGTTTGTAATGC
>APFE030898638.1:1051-19101 GCA_000404065.3 Pinus taeda
CCATATTGAGAGCCATGCCTATGGTGTTGCCATCAAGTACAAACCTCTGTAACATATAAACCATACCAGAAAACATAATTGCCAACACCTCCCTACCTCTCCCCTCCACACCCGGCCCCCACACCACCTCCTTCCTCACCCTAACCCCCCTCCCTCACTCTCGGCCCTCCCCTCCCCCAATAGCCAAGGGTGGCAAAGGGCGTCATGATGTTTTTTTTTGTCATCAAATCGGTCCCCTGCCACCCCCTGGCTAGTGGGCGTTGGGTCACTGGGATTCTTTTTTTTTTTTTTTTTTTTTTTTTTTTTTTGGTTTTATTTTATTTTACTCTTTTTCCTTTTTTTCCTTTTTTTTTTTTACATGTATGGTTCATTTTATTTACACTTTTATAGTTTTTTTATTCATTACGATATATATTTTTTATTTTGATTTTTTTTGTTATGTTTTTTCTGTAATGTTTTATAACTTGTTATTCTTTTTTATTTTTATTTTTTTTCAATATTTGAAGTTTTGTTTTCTTTTGATTTTTTGTGTTTTTTTTAATTGTTTTTTTTTTTTTCTATATTTGAATTTTTGTTTTCTTATGTATCTTTCACACACACATATGTATTATTTTTTTTTGTAGTGTATGTGTCGATGCTTGTCTAGCAACCCGATCCCATTATGTGCAATTTGATAGTAGATTTTAAAATTTTCGTTATAATGAATCGAGTTTGCTCCACAATGCATTAATTTCATGGTTGGTCTTTAAGTTTTCATTACAATGGGTTGAGCTCACCTATAATGCATGTCAATTTGATAGTTGATTTTTAAATTCTTTCTCGCAATGTATCAAGTTGTGTTAGGCTAAGATTTCAAAATTGCTATACATTTAGCATGTCAAAAAAATTACTCTTGGTATAATAACTCTTTCATTCAGGTGTTCATTTAAAAAAAAAAATAGTCATAAATTTTTTCCATAATGTCATACTTAAAATATTCTGAAAATTTAAGATTGATTTTTAGTCATAATCTTTGGTTTTAATTCCATGGTTGAAGAATTGTTAAGATTTTTAATGTTTTTATAAGTCGTGATATCTTATCTTTAATGTTATGGCTGAAAACAATTATAAATATTTTTTCTTAACACCATGCTTGAAAATTGTTGGGGTTTTAATGCTTTTCAAAGAAGTGATATTTTAAATTTAATGTCATGCTTAAAAATCATTGGAATTTTAAGGGTTTTCAAAGATGTGATATTTTATCGTTAATGTCATGCTTGAAAATCATTGGAAATTTAAAGTCTTTCAGAGTCACGATATTTTGTTTTTAATGTCATTACTAAAAAGTGTTGAAAATGTACCCTGAGCAAAAAAGCGTTATTCTGACATCAACACTTCTTGATTTCAAGGTGTTTTTTGCACCAAACAAAATGGCTTTTATTGTTTTTTACTGTAATTTTTAAAAATATTGCAAATTTACTCTAAAAAAAAAAAAAAAAAAAAAAAAACTTTATTCCGGCATCAACACTTTTCGATTTCAAGGTGTTTTTTCATGTTTTTTGGGATTTTTGGGCTCAAGTACCCGTTTTGAGGTAATAGTTCCCATTTGATTGGTAACTATGTTGTCAACTCACCCTCTTCAAGTCGACTAATTTTAGGGGGACACCACTATAAATAGGAAACTTAGCCTTAGTTCAAAAAACAAAAATTCTAACAAGCATAAGACTACATTAAGAAGTGCGAAGGGGTAAAAGGATAAGCCTTCCAACCTGTGAAGTAAAGAAGAAAAAAAAATGAGGTCCTTATGGTATTTTTGGTATTGTTTTAAGGGCATAAAACCTATATACGTGAAAGAAGTTTTTTTCAGTAGTGAAGGCCGAGGAGAATTTTGTTGCCACAATGAAGGCCAAAGAGAAGTCTGTTGCAGTAGTGAAGATTGAGGAGAAGTCTGTTGTAGCAGTGGAAGCTGAGGAGAAGTGCAATCCTCCTAGAGAGATGAAGTGGAAGAATGGTTAGTTAAGAAGGTTATGAATTAAGGACAAAGATTGTGGACCTAATTCAAGAAGGCTAAAGGTCTAAAGCAAAAGGAATCCATGTTTGAAAAAGAAGTCGAGAAGGAGGAAGGAGGAGAAGGTTGACTATCGTTGACTAAGGATCTTGTGTCTTGGTGTTGGAATGGAAAATAGGTCAAGGGTCTTTGTATTCGTATTCGTCAATTGAAGTCTCTATAAGAAGAAGAATTTGTGCAGTTTTTCCTCTCAAGTTGGTGAGGTTTTGGCCCTGGCTAATAGCCTACATTTTGTATCTCTTATCTCTTTATGTTTATGCATTGGTAGTTGTTTGATGAAGAAGAACACTATAATAACATAAGTAAAAGAAGATCCTAATCTAAGAAGTCAAAAACATTCACAAGCATTTATCTAAAGAGAGAAATAACATAATACTTGATGCCCTAGATTTCTCAACACAAGTTTCTCTCAGATTGCAGTCATCGGGGAGTTATGGAGAAGCTAATTAACCACTTCTTCATTCTTCTATATAGGATGATCTTTGAGGAAGAACCACCTTTCATGTCGCCTATGAAAATGGAGGCAATATCAAAGATCATAAATTGGTTTAACTCACTGGATGGAACCTGCCTTAGAGTATTCAGTGGAGAGAAGTTGCTGCATGTTTTACCAAGGTATGCCATCGACAAGCTTGTCATGCAAGAAGTGTCATATCATGTCGCTACAGGGCTATCAACTTCTTTGCACAGAAAGAAGAAATAACCTTGGCCAAATATTCCTATGCAAATTGGACTGTACGAGTTAAAGAACCTAAAAGTAGCAGACACCGAAGGAACGACGATAGAGAAGTTTGCTTTTGGTACTTGAGACTTTAATCCATACAATCCTCATGGTATTTGTAAGAACCACTGTGTGAGAATTCACTTTTGGTGGCTTAGCGAGACATTTCATTGGTAGGAGGAGGATCCATGGAAGAATTTCTACAATGCCTCTAGACCTCGTGAGCTGGTCAATATAGCAGGAACTTGAAAGGTCACTCCATAGAAGGCAACAACTCTAGAAGTAGTGATAACAAAAGGGAGAAAACTTGTGTAGGATAAAGGAAAGAGAAAGGTTTCTCACAGTCCAGGGGGAGAAAGAAGCCACAAGATGAAATCAGATCCAATGGTTACGAAAGTGTCTTTAGCAATTGAGGCAATGAGGAAACAAAGGATGCAGAGAATAGAATGAAGGAAGAGGGAAGAGAAACAAAGGAGATTGAAGGAAGAAAAGAAGAAGTAAGAATAAGAAGAGAAGCGAAAGCAGGAAGAATAAGAAAGGAAGCGTGAATAGTAGTAGAAACAACGCAAACACAATATGAAGAGAAAGAATAGAAATAACCACCAGTAGAGGAGGAGGGAAAACATATACAGGATTAGGATCTTGCTCAAAAAATTGAGAAAATGATAGAGATCAATGATGCAGAGGCATCAATAGAGCTGCATAATTAGGATGTCGACCTAATGCCTAGCACACAACAGGTCGCTATTCAGTCTCCACCACTTTCGGCAACAGAGTCAGCTTTAGGTGAGGAAGGGGAAGTTATTCCTCTTTATGATGATCTGGTTATGGACATGTATAATTTGTTGAACGATGAACTCCAAAAAAATATTGTACAAGTGTGTAAGAAGCAGTTTCCGAATGATCTCGTATCTCCTGCTTTTATGAGAGAAAGGGTAATTGTGGCCAACACCAGGAGAGATCCTGAAGCCACTACCTTAGTGAAATTGGCCTTCACAGGTGAGACAAAGTCAAACACTTAGTGTTTGATGGCCAAGAATAAGCAACTGGAAAGTAACTTTCCGACTATCAAACAAGAGGTTGAAAAACTCCATGCAACAAATCAGAGTGAAACTTCTGCACATGTCCACTTGGAGAAAATGAAGGCAACGATACTTCAAGAAGTATCGACACTTGGAGAGACCATGTAGGATCTCTATGAGGAGCTGATTACCATGCATAAGGTAGTTTTCTGCATTCTTGGCTTGTAGTAGCAGTGTAAATACTTCAGAAAAAATCTCTGAAATGTGGAAGTTGCAATCGTTGTTGTGCATGAATGGACAAAGTGATGCAAAGGGGCACCGCTTGACTTGGGCAAGAAGATGAAGCCATAGGAAAAGTTGGAGAAATAAATAGTGTGTATGTTAATCTAGAGCAACAATCAACTCGCCTCATTCATTGGAAACATTCACGCCTCATATGCATAGATATACAATAGTCTGGATTCCTTGGTGAAGACCCACAATATCCCATCAATTGGCTCACTCACTGAAGCCAAACGTAGGAACTAGGTCAAAAAGGAGGTGGAGGAACACTTGGAGTAGCTAAGATAGATTTCAACCAAAGAGGAATTGGAGGTGAATAGATAGAACATGCATAACTACATTGGTGGTCTTGTCCAAGTGCAGACAATGTTGATAATGCTTCGGAGGGAAGCAGAATCTGGTTCCAAAACATTGTACCTGGATGCCATGGAGGATATAGTTTGTTTCCATCCATACACCATCACACAGTTTATGGATGTCATCGTACAGTATCAGGCTTGGCACCACTATGTGACCGAAAAGCATCAAGTGGAAGTTGCTGAGCTCGAGTTTCCCTAGACTTAAGCATCATAGTCTTTTGTCTTGTTAAGCTGTCAAGTTGTCTCTACCCTGTTTTTTCTTATATGTGCATGAGTGTAAAATGTAATTTTATTTGTAATTAATTGTGAAGTGGAATTCAAAGTGTCAATATTGGAATGTGAAGATTCATGATGTAATGTAATGAGTTATTTTGTAAATAAGTTGAAGAGTCATGAGGTTAGTCCAAAGGTCACAAAGGGGAGTTGAAGAGTCACCCCCTCTTGTTATAAATAGAACCTCATAATTGATGTAAAGGGATTTTGGGAACCAAGATTTTGGCTAGGCTTAAACTTAGAAAGAGCTTGAGAGTTTTTTGAGAGCCTTAGCTTCTCCATAGCATAGAGGGAGTATACTTCTTTGGAGGAGTAGGTGTTGTTGACTTCACGTTCCACTATTGGGGCTAGTGGTTCGTCAATGGTTTATATATGATTGGAACTTTCACTTTTAATAAAATCTTAGATACGACACCCTTTCATGCATATGTTGTGAATATAGTAGGAATATTCTTGTTGTATTTTCAATGTATGTTATTTAAATTACAATTATGCTTATGAACTATTTCATTTACATTTGTATGAATCTTGTCGAATGTGTGTTGTTGTTTATTAATTCGTCTTTGTTATGTTGTGGACTGTTCTGCATACTATCTTGTGATTTCATTATGATCATGTGTTCCTTTCAAGATGCGTACTATTACAGGCTTTTAAGGGGCTCACTTCCTTTTCCCTTCATGTGTTGGAACCACCTTGCATCACACTTAACCTTCCGTAGGGTCACACACTTTCTCTCACCAAAGTTACCATTCACCACTCTATGCATTTTCGCAACAAAGGCACATCATTAACACCCCACTGTTGGAAATCCTACTCCAAATGGTGTGAGATCTAGTTGGGACTTCATATCGAAGATTTCCCCTTAATGTTGGCATGTCTAGCACCATCAACATTTATGGCACTAGGAGGGATAGATGACAAGCTGAGCCCATGAGGTCTATTTTAAATTTTTGTACTCATTAATTGATTCTTCCCATATCTTAGCCCTGACATGTTTTTCTAAAACCTTAAAATTAAAAGTATCGGTGGAAATCATTAATAAATTGTTAAATATTACATTCAATGGCGAGGGTGAAACAATATTCTTTGAGCATGTCGCTCCTTTTCTTGAATTCTGCACGAAGCACAATATTCATTGTGAGGAGGTTGCTTGTAGGTTGTTCACTCTTACTTTTGAAGGGCACGTAAGGGAATGGTGTTACACATTTCCTATTTCTTACTTACACTCTTTCAAACATCTTGCCACAGAACTTTTTCGCACCTTGGATAGGTCTAATTATAAATTTTTCTTCAAGAAAATTATGCGATTGTGAAAAGAACCTAATGAATCTCTGGATGATTTTTACAATCATTTCATTCATTTTTACTTTGAATTTTTTGAAGATGATGTTGATTGGACTTTAATGAGAGAGAAATTCGATTTTCTTGTTCACATTTTGATGAATTCGCATGAATATAAATCTTTCGAAAGCCTCCCAACATATTGTGGTATTAGAGCTTCAAAATATGCAACGGATAAAGTTGTTGTTTTGAGTGACTCTCAGCCTCCTTCCAATCAAATAACTCTAATTCCACAGGTTGAGGTGGGAAAACTTGAGAATTCATCTGCTAATTTACCATCATCTTTTCCCACCCCACATATTCAGAATTCCAGTGCAAGTTTGGACTGCGAATCTGATTTTTCCAATGAAGTGTTATCTTATCATCCTCCATCCTTTGGTCCTCCAAATTGTGAGTTGTTGTGTTCACCTATTTCGAATGTTTCTCTCAATGGTCACAAGGATCAAGGTTTGGATGGAGTTGGTGTTCCATAGAAAACTTGCAATATCATTTATGATGACTATGTGTGGGAGTCCACATCTAAACAAGAATCTGTGATGAAGGTTGATTTTTCTCCTTCCGCACCTCTTCTGCATTATCCTGACATTTTCCACGATTCTGCCACTCATGTTAAATCTTGTAAAAAAATAGTTTCTAATGATATTATTACTTCTGATCATTTTCAGAACTCATGGAATGTCTGTTTTTTGTTCGAATGCGGACTCGAGGAAAAATCCTCTTTTTCAAATTTCCCCAATATAACATCTCATCATTCTAAAAAATTAGAGGGTGAAATTTCTTATTTTCCATCTTTCCCTCTTTATGATTTGTTATATCATGAGCATGCCTCTATTTTTGACCTTGAAATTTCTGATCATGGCTATTGTGATATTTTCACTTATTCATCTGATCACAATCCTGATTTTCCCATTGTTGATTTTTCTAAACCACCGGCCTTTGATGGTCTACCTTATGATGATTTGGAACTTCCGAAAGTTGTTGAGGAACTTTAGCCTAAGCTAATGGTTATTTCAGGTTATCACAGTCTTGAGGTCAGTTCCAATTCCTATCAGAACAATGTTGTATCTTTCAAGGCTCCCCTTCACTTTGTCATGCACATTGAAAATAACTCTCTCTTGCAATTTTCATATCCTCCATCTACATTGCACGATCCTGTTGCTCGGTTATTGTAGGAGTCATACTTGGTGAGCACGATTGAAAAATGAAAATTTTCTTCTTCTTTATGTTCACTTGGTTCCGCAGTTCGATGGTTTCCCAATGTGTATCTTCAAGTCGTAGTGTGTCTAAACATTGAAATACATCTACAGAATGTCTTCCGTGCATGTTTCTTTCATCCTTTTCTGCATCCACTTTCAAACTTTAAACATTTTGGTTTGTATTTATTTATATTTCTTGTTTATGTTTAATGTTGAATGTTTTTCTTGATATGAATTCCCTCACTTACATAGGTTAGCCAATGTGCCAGTGGCTACACTGGAAGTTTCATTTCATGTAGGTATGGCCTATTCTCTGATTAGGTTAGGAGTAGGATTAGTTGCTAAATTTTATTTGTTTTTTTCATTTGTTTGTTCACTTTGATTTACTTTTTGTTCCACTCTTTTATTTTGTTTATTTTCTTTTGGTCGTAGAATATCTTCTGCATGAGACTGTGTTTGGTCTCTGAAGTAAGCATGATGAAGCTCATGAGGAAGTTATGCTACTGGCAATGCTTGGTTATCTGTTTATTCCCTCTCTTTGTGTGAGTCTTGCAATATTTTAGTCGACGATAATTTGATGGAAAATATGTTACTTTCAGAGAAAACCATGGTGGAATCACGATGCTCGAACATATAACTAGTACCACCTACTCTAATATGTCTTTTATTCAGTTAATCCTTGTCAGTTAATTTGAGTAGAGAAAGGAGGGGAGGAAAACCTTAACAATTGTGTTAGAGGCATAAATAAATATCTTTCTCTGAAGGGACAACCTCTTTTGCTCTCAATAAGTTGAGATCCATCTTTCGCCTCATTAAATAAACAATTTCTTATGCGCAATTCTATGAACAAAATGAAAATAAATAAATAAGTAAAATAAAGGAAAAATAAGAGAAAGGTTTCCTGCATAGAGAGGTGAAGAAAGCAACTCCACGGAGTGCTGTCTAGGATCGCTAGCAGCGGAACAATGTTTATGTTCATGAAGTCTGAAGTGACTCCGCTAGGGTACTGTCTAGCCCTGCTAGTAGCGCAGCAACACTAAAGATGAAAACTAAGACTCTAACATTGCTTTTCACTTGTGCATTTATATACTCCTGATCCCCAATCTAAACAACTTAGTCTGACTTGGCTTGGTTTAGTGTGCCACCGATGAAGAGAGTGGTAGGGACTATACCTTTCACGCAAGCTAATTGAAGAAGCTTTGGTAATCAATGAATTGAAAATTAATTCCTAAATAGTTAGACCCATTTTTCATGAGAAAAAACCATACAGAGAGTTTAGATTCTGCCAATGTGTCTCCAAGTGTTGTAACAGCTACAACCACCCTCCAAAAGTTTTCCTATGCTTTGATTTTGGAGCCTTCCTTCTATTAACATGAGCTTACCTTTGACTATTGTCAAGTATTTATGTTTTGATTGAGACTTATCCCTTTCATCTGTGCTTGTGTTTTCTTTTTTTAACACTTAGTTGATCTTTATAAGACACAAGCTAACCTCCTGAATTAGCCTTACAACAGTTCTAGGCTTGCCTCCAGAAACTACACAATCCATGAGGGCAAGCCAACCTTGATGATTGGAATTTCACAATTCAGACTCGCAGTCCTACCTTGAGCTTAGAAATTGCATAGTCACGAAAGGAAGCCCAACACTAAGCCTAGAAACTATGCAATCCATCATTAAGCTCAGAAACTGTGTAGTGCACTAAGGCAGAAAGTTTCCTAGTTCCCTAAAATTGCGCAATCTTTCCTGACAGTGTGCATGACAAGTTTCCTAAAAAAGAAAAAAAAAAAACAAAAAATCAATTGCTAGAAAGTAGGTATTCATCATTAGTTTCCCAAAGGTGGCACTATCTCTATTTTTAGAAATTTCTACCAAGTGTCACTTTTTCCTTGATTTTAGGCATGCATGTCATAAACTGTAATTCACTCAAATCTATTTAATGGACACTTCTAGAACTCATTTTCACATTCAATCTTGAAGCTCTAACATTCCCAAGTAGATCAAGGAACCTTTGGTGGAGTTGTCATCGCTTTTTTTTGTGATTTTTGCTTTTGTCGTATTTTTCCCTTTTTTGTCGATTTTTGTCGTTTTGCTTCCATGTGTGTTGTTTTTCTTGTTTCTCTTCGTAGTTGCTGGCGTTTTAAATTGTATCAACTTGTAGAAGTGTTCTTTCGGTTTGTCATTTTCCTTTCATAAGTGTCACATTGATTTTCTTGTTTTTGCACACCGGTGATCGTTGTTTCGACAACTGTCCTCATACATTTGTTTTTCCTTCTATTTGTTAAGTTTTTGCACTAGATTTACATTAATTAATCTATACTCAGCCAGATCTACACTGAAACTCACATCATCACTTAGATCAACTTGTTTCCCACACTTCCACTGGGCAGATCCACACTTTCCTTGGTTGGTTTTCATAGTGCCCAGCTGGGCATTCTGTAATTCATAAAAAGAAGCTAAGGCTTGGCCTTTGAGATTGCGCAATGTGCAGTACAGGCCGGACCAACTATGCATTGTGCAATTCCAGGGCTCAGGTTGCCCCTTGGCTATTGCGCAGTCTCTCCCAGTCAATTCCTAGGCTGGGACTGCACATTACACAATCTCAAGCCTTAGTCTCTCCCTTAGCTGCTAGGACTACATAATGTGTAGTTCTCACTACCAGTCTCCCTCACTTTCCCAAGAGAATTGCACAATTTTTGTCACTAGTGAACCAGTTTGTTGCCTTATCTTACTGTGAAGGTATATTTGCAAAAGGCTAATTTTTGCTTGCCATGAGTGTCTTTTTTGTCCCATAGGTACCATAGCCATTGAGCACTTCTCTCCAATAGACACTATTACCATGGCACCCAAAGGAACTGCTTCAAAAGATACCACTGAGAGAAGTACCAAGGAAGCGGTTGAGCAAACACCACTAAAATTGCCATTATATGCAAACATTCAATTGTATGTAGAAAAAGACTTAAATTTTACATGGAAGAAAGTTAATAAACATTTTTCAGCAAAGGTCTTCGCAACATATCTAGAGGACTGGCAGGTCTACATTAATGTCCAGAGATTAGGGATACACAAGATTTCATGTAGATATCCAACCTTCCCATGTGTAGATGTCATCAGCTGGATTGTCTCACAGAGTGATGCGGAGACCATGACTTTTAGCAATACTAGCGGACATAGGCTTGCTACTTTTCTAGAAGCAAATTAGCAATGTATGTATCACTTTCTTGAGCCAGAAGCATGCATGGATTCAATCTTCTATGCCACCAACAACTACGTGGTCGCAAGGGATGTTGTTAAGAGCTGGGTGAAGGAGCCATCAAAGTTTTAACAGACACCCACCAACACATACAAGACGAGGTCTCTCAGGAGGGCCTATCAGATGTTAATCATATTAGCTTGTAGAATCCATAGTCAGTAGAACATAGAGACCTTCTTGGAAGGGTGGACAGTTCTTCTGAACCCAATTTTGAACATTGGGAAGCCAATCAACTGGTCAGATTTGTTGGCTCAACAGTTAAGGATCCATGTAGGTAATGCCTTGAATGCTCCCAAGGGTGGGAAAGTGAAATTTTATGTGTCTTCATATTTTCTAGATGCTATTTGTGCCCATAATGCATTCCCTAGTATGAACTGGGCTTGGTAACCTTGGGAGCTTGTTGTGCACATCCACTGTAAGATACTCTCAAATTGCAATCATCGAGGAGTTATGGAGAAGCTAACTGAACACTTCATCATTTTGCTATACAGGATGATCTTTGAGGAAGAACCACTTTGCATGTCACCTGTGGAAATGGAGGAAATATCAGAGATTGTAGATTGGTTTACCTCACTGAATGGAACCTTCCTTAGAGTATTTGGCGAAGAGAAGTTGCCGCATGGATTTCCAAGGTATGCCACCGAAAAACTCGTTATTCAAGAAGCGTCATATCATCTCGCTACAGGGTTATCAATGACTTTGAATAGGAAGAAGAAAGCACCTTGGCCAACTCTTCCTATGCAAATTGGATTGTACGAGATAAAGAACCTAAAAGTTGTAGACACTGAAGGAAAGGTGATATAGAAGTTTTCATTCAGTACTCGAGAATTTAATTTGTACGATCCTTGTGGTATTTGCAAGAACCACTATGCGAGAATTCACATTCAGTGGCTCAGTGAGACATTTCACTAGCAGGAGGAGGATCCATGGAAGAATTTCTACAATGCCTCCAAACCTCGTGAGACGATCATTATAACAAGAACTTCACAGGTCACTCCATAGAAGGCAGCAACTCCAAAAGTAGTGACAGCAAAAGGGAGCAACCTTGTGCAGGATAAAGGAAAGATAAAGGTTTCTCATAGTTAGGGGGGAGAAAGAAGCCACAAGATGAAAGTGGATCCAATGGTTATGAAAGAAACATTAGAAATTGAGGAAACAAGGAAAAAAAGGATGCAGAGAGAAGAACAAAGGAAGAGGGAAGAGCAGTAGAGGAGATTGGAGGAAGAAAAGCAGAAGCAAGAAAAAGAAGAGAAGCAAAAGGAGGGAGAAGAAGAAAGGAATCATGCAATAGTAGGATAAACAATGCGGACACAAGATGCAGAGAAAGAACAGATCTAACCACCAACAAAGGAGGAGGGCAGACAGATGTAGGATCAAAAGCTTGCTCAAGATATTAAGGAAATGATAGAGATCAGTGATATGGAGGTGAAACTGGAGCCACAGAATCAGGTTGTCAACGTGATGCCTAGCACACAACAAGTCACTATTCAATATCCACTTTTGGCAGTAGAGTCAGCTCCAGGTGAGGAAGGGGAATTTATTCCTCTTGATGATGATCTGGTTATGGACACATACAATATTTTGTACGATGACCTCCAAAAGAATATTGTATAAGTGTGTAAGAAGCATTTTCCGGATGATCTCACATCTGTTTCTTTTATGAGAGAAAGGATAATTGTGGTCGACACCAGGAGAGATCCCATAGCCATTGCCTTAGCCAACTTGGTCTTCACAGGTGCAGCAAATTCAAACACTCAGTGTTTGATGGTTGAGAATAAGAAATTGGCAAAGAACTTGTATGTTGTTAGGCAAGAGGTTGAACAACTCTATGTAGTAGCTCAGAGTGCAGCTCCCGCATAGGTCCACTTGGAGGAAATGAAGGCAATGATACTTCATGAAGTATCAACACTTGGAGAGACCATGCAGGATCTCTATGAGTTGTTGGTTTCCATGTATAAGGCAGTTGTCCATGTTCTTGGATTTAAACAACAATTTAAAGACTTCGTCAAAACTCTCAGAAATGTGCAAGCTGCAATTTCTGTTGTGCATGAATGGAAAATGTGATATAAGGGGGCACCACTTGAGTTGGGCAAGAAGATGAAGCCATAGGAAGAGCTGGAGAAAGCAAGAGTGCAGATGTTGATTCAGAACAACAAGCAACTTGCCTCATTCATTGGCAACATTCATGCCTTGTATGAACGGATATACAATAGTCTATATTCCTTAGTGAACACCCACAAGATCTCATCAGTTGGCTCACTTACTGAAGCCAAATGCAAGAACTAGGTCAGAAAGGAGGTAGAGGAATACTTGGAGCAGCTGAGATAGATTTCCACCAAAGAGGACTTGGAGGTGAAAAAAACATGCACAACTACATGGGTTGTCATGTCCAAGTGCGGTCAATATTGATCATGCTTTGGAGGGAAGTAGAAACGTGTTCCAAAACTTTGCACCTAAAATCCATGGAGGCTAGAGTCTGCTTCCAACCAGACACCATCACATAGTTTGGGGATGTCATCACACAGTGTCAAGCTTGGTACGGCTATGTGACTGACAAGCATCAAATGGAAGCTTCTGAGCTAGAGTTTCCCCAAACTCAAGTATCACAATGTTTTGTCTTGTTAGGTTGTCAAGTTGTCTTTATCATATTTTGTCTTATATGGGTATGAGTGTAAAAAGTAATATTATTTGTAATTAATTGTAAAGTGGAATTCCAAGTGTCAATATTGAAATGTGAAGATTCGTGATGTAATGCAATGAGTTTTTTTTAAAGAAGTTGAGGAGTCACGAGGGTATTCCAAAGGTCATAAAGGGGAGTTGAAGAGTCACCCCCTCTTATTATAAATAAAACCTCATAACTTATGTAAAATTATTTTGGGAGCCAAGCTTTTGGTTAGGCTTAGGCTTAGAAAGAGCTTGAGAGTGTTGTGAGAGCCTTGCCTTTTCCATAACATAGAGGGAGTATACTTATTTGAAGGAGCAGGTGTTGTTGACTTCACATTCCACTACCGGGGCTAGTGGTTTGTTAATGGTGTATGTATGATTAGAACTTTCACTTTTAATAAAATCTCAGAGCCAACACGCTTTCATGCATATGTTGTGAATATAGTAGGACTATTCTTGTCGTATTTAAAATGTATGTTATTTAACTTATGCTTATGCTTATGAACTATTTCATTTTCATTTGTATGAATCTTGTTGAGTTCGTGTTGTTGTATTAATTCATCATTGTTAACTTGTGGACTATTCTACATATTATCTTGTGACGTCATTATGCTTGCATGTTCCTTTCAAGCCGCGTACTATTACAGGATTTTAAGGGGCTTACATCCTTTTCCCATCATGTGTTGGAACCACATTGCATCACACTTGACCTTCTGCAGGGTCACACACTTTCTCTCACCAACATTATTGTGCACCACTCTATGTGTTTTCGCAACCAAGGAACATCATTAACACCCCACTGCTGGGACTCCTACTCCAAATGGTGTGAGGTCTAGTTGGGACATCATATCAGGGATATCCCCTAAATTTTGGCGGGTCCAACACCGTCAACAAGTCCTTACTTGGCCTATTGGATCACCTATGAGAAATGAATTCACATTGGGATCAAGATATGAAGGACTCTACAGGGTTACTAGAAGACCAATTCTAGAATTGGTCCATCATACTAATCATCTAAGAGAGTTATGACATGAATATTGACCCATCTACATTATGATGTTCTTCCAAAATTAGAGAAATTGGTCTCAAGGATTCCCAAGGTTCAAGCCCATCATGATGGAGTATGTCTAGGTTATTCCAATGGAAATAAGACAAGGGGACCATTCCCCTCTAGCGAGAACAAGACAAATGATATCCTCCATCTCATTGATACTGATATATGTGGTCCAATGCCCATGCATTATATTAGTGGCCACCTCTACTATATCACCTTCATGATGACTACTCAATAAATACGTGGATATATTATTTGAATAACAAGGATGAAGCCTTCAAAATGTTCAAGGAGTTCAAAGCTTTGATTGAAAATCAAATAGGGAAGAAAATCAAAATATTTAGGTCTGACAATGGTGGGGAGTACATATCAAAGGAGTTCATTGGTTTTCTCAAGAAGGAAGGTATTAAGAAAGAAAAAAGTGTTCCCTATATCCCCAAACAAAATGGAGTGGCTAAAAGAAAGAATAGGTCCATTATAGAAGTTTCCCATGCTATGCTCTATGATCAAAAGTTACTGAAGTTTTTTTGAGGAGAAGCAACAAATGCCACCATATATGTCCAAAACAAGGTCCCTCATCAAGCATTAGACAACAAGACCTCTGAAGAAGTATTCACAGGTATCAATCCTGATGTTATATTCATATATTTTTCTGCCCTATGTACTTTCATGTGCCAAAGGACAAAATAAACAAGATGTAGGCCACTAGAAGAAAAGGTACATTTGTTGGATATTGTGAAAATTCTAAAGCATTTAGAATCTATATTCTTGGCCAAAGTGAGGTTGAAATTACTAGGGATGTTACATTTGATGAAGATTCCACCCTTGGAAAAGCAAGGGACCTTCCTGTGTCTCCTCCTCTTGAGAAGAATGATGATATGGATATTTTAAATGGTCCTTTCATTCCCGAATCTAAGACATATATTGTTGATGATCCTCCTTCTTGTGATCGTCTTGCCAGGAAGAGGCCACTTTGGCTTCATGATAATTTACAAGATGACAAGAGACATGTTCCCATTCGAATATCATTTAGAGAAAGGAAGAAGCCATGTAAGTATGAGGGATATGTTGCAGCCATGACCACCATGATTTAAGCCGAACCTCCCACCTTTGAAGAAGTTGTAAAATAACAAGTTTGGAAAGATGTTATGGCCTAAGAATATGAATTAATCATGAGGAATGATGTAGGGGATGTTGTGTTGAGACCAAAGGGGAAATCCATGGTGACTTTGAAGTGGCTATTCAAGATCAAGCATGGAGTTGATGGTAGCATTGAGAAATACAAGGCAAGGTTCGTGGCTCAAGGATTCTCCCAGAAAGAGGGAGAAGATTTTGATGACATATTTACACCTGTGGCTTGATATACAACCATTCGTTCGATATTTTCCCTTTCTGCAAGTCAAGGATGGAACCTTCATCAAATGGACATGAAGACCAAATTCCTTCATGGCATGTTACAAGAAGAAGTGTACATTGAGCAACAATAGGGATTTAAAGTAGATGATCAAAAGAAACATGTTTGTAGGTTGAAGAAGGAATTGTATGGTTTGAAGAAAGCCCCTAGAGCATGGTATGCCCAGATAGGTAGTTATTTGGTGAAGTTGGGATTAACAAGAAGCAACGTCGATCCCAACCTCTACTTCAAGGTAGTCCAAGGTATGTCGTCGATTTTTTTTATATGTTGCCAATCTATTCTTTACAAATAGTTAGCCCCTAATGATCGAGTGTAAGAAGGAGCTAGCCTCTTAATTCAATATGAAGGATTTTGGAATCATGCATTAGTTTCTAGGCCTTGATGTGCGACAAAGGCTTGGTGAAATTTTCCTTTTACAACGAAAATATGTTGTGAAGTTGTTGGAAAGATTTGGAATCACAGAATACAAGTCACTACCCACACCGATGGAAATGAACTTCAAGAAGTTATGTGGCGAAGCTGTAAGACCTAATTTGGCAATCCATCTGAGTATAGATAGTTGATTGGGGCTATGATGTTCTTAGTGAACACTCATCTGGACATATGTTACACAGTTAATACATTGAGTCGATTCATGACTGATGGTGGGCTCCAGTATTGCAACAATAATGCTGCAACTCCTGGGACTCCCTTCTTTACTTTTATCAACCTGGTAGTTCGTAACAAACTTGGAAGCGATGGTGCCGTATGCACAAGTACTAGCTCTCGCCGCAGCTGTCACTTGGTCAGCTGGCACAAGTCCGCTAGGGGCTCAAGCCAACTTCTATAAGCTTTGAGAAGAAGCTTGTTAACTGATGGATGAAAGCTAACTCGAAGGAAGCTAATCTATTTGTGAAAAGAGATTGAAAAACTGAAGGAAGGCGCAAACCCTAGCAAACCCTAATTCTACCAGCTAGTCCTACTGACGCAACGAAGAGAATGAAAACTACTAAAAGAGATTCCATTACTTCTATGAAGGTAAAATACATGTGTCTAGACTACCTCTATCTGAAGAAAACATCTTTTTGTATTTTTGATTAAGTCGTCAATTTCATCATGCATATGCTTTCATTGTTCTTGACTGTGTAGGGGTGGATCAAGGAGGAGAAATGCTTGGAAGAGGTCGGGAAGGTTCAGAGAGGGTCTAAGGAGTCCCTAACACCCTTCCAGAGAGGTTCACAAAGTTTGGCTATCAAGAAACCTCATTTGTGAGCTTCTACAGGAAGTCTGCAGGGGTTCTACAGGATGTTCAGGAATTTCTACAGGATGTTCAAAAATTTCTACAGGATGTTTGAAAATGGGTTTTTAGAGGATGGGTGAGTGAGGGAAGATGCATGAATGGATTTGGAGGTAGGATAGGGGTCTAAAGTGGCCTAAGGACTGGTGGATGGAGTGGTGAGAAGGTGTAGAAGGCTGACTTGGCTTGAAGAAGGCTAAGGCAATGATTGAGCAAGAAGGTAGGGTAACGTGGAAAAAAGGACAGATGGGAGACGAGGAACTTAGTTAGGAGATGGAACAGGTGGCTTAGATGGCGCTTTGGGTGGATGAAAGAGTGGTGGAGATGCCCTGCACGGTGTACTTCAACCGAATCAACAAAATCTTGCAAATGATCAAAATCTGAGCTAATCTAGTCTACCTATCAAAAGCATGAATGAACAATAGCTGTATTGGAAAGAAAACCATGTACATCAACTATGCAGAGAAACATTTCAGAGCTCTAAACCCATAACTAGCTTCTGTAAAGGAAAGCAGTACACTAAGGATTGCATGGTCAAGCAAACTAGTGTTTTTGTTGGGGCAGCACTGTTTCTTCAATTCCAGCCCCTGATCCAATAAGGATGAGGTGAAACTGAGAGTGTGGTTGCCCCTTTTCTTTGAAGCTTTTTTTGTTATTATCCTACCAAAACACCTGAAGCAATGCTATTCATAACCAATGATCTATCCAAGCAACATAACTAAATCTGCCTAACAGAAATACGTTCAAATGCATAAAGGGAAACAGTGATGCATAAAGGAAAAGTAACAGTACAGAAAGGAGGCCCTAGGCTCCCAGGTTGGGCCCAACCCTGAGAGTTATGGCTCCTATGGAAAACTCAGATTTGATATAAAATCGAACTGCTTCTCATTATCAAAAAATAATCATAAGAGTGTTGCCAAAAATCGCTACAAAAGAACAAAGTAAAGCTAGCAGCACTGAGGTGCAAAATACGCAATGGTTTCAAAAGTCCCTTACGAAGGCTGAGGCCTCAACATTTATACATCACGAGGGACCTAGTTGGTCTCCTCAATTTGTGGAACTCGGCTGTCCAAACTGTGAGTTAGACAGTCCCTTCTAAAATCTGCTTGGCTGCCTTCTAGATTCGGTTTTGGTGGTCTTTGGAGCTCGGA
>APFE030898648.1:6930-35053 GCA_000404065.3 Pinus taeda
TTATTTATTATTTATTATTAAGGGAGGGATGTTACAGTGAGAAGGATCATGAACATACTTACGTAGTACTGAAATATGAAATACATCATGCATACGATGAAAAATTGGTGGTAAAGCAAGACGATATGCCATAGGTCCAATCCTCTTAATGATCTCAAAAGGCCCAACAAGTCGGGGGGAGATCTTAGATCCTTTCCCAAACCTAATAGAGCTTTTCTGAGATTTTACAAGAAAAAAATATTCCCCTTTAAAACTACGATCCACTTTATGCATATCAGCATAGCACTTCTATCTATCATGTGCCTTCTTTAATCTTTGTATTGTACGACACACTTGTTCTTCCATTTCTTGAATCATTTCAGGACCTATCGAGATTTTTTCCTCTAATCTATCCCAACTTAAAGGTGTTGTGCATGGTATTCCATACAATAACTCATAAGGTGCCATACCAAGGGAGCGGTGATAATTGTTATTGTAAGCAAACTCCACTAGAGGAAAATAATCTTCCCACTTAGATTGTTGATCCATTATATACATGCTATGCACGTCTTATAACACTTGATTTACTCTTTCAGTTTGACTATCAGTTTTCGGATGATACGCTGTATTGAAATTTAATTGTGTCTGAAGGGCTCCCTGGAACTAGTCCAAAATCTTCCTGTGAAAATAGAGACCCTATCTGATATGATTTTCTTAGGAAAACCATGAATTCTAACGATCTCCTTGATAAATACTTGTGCTATTTTAGATGCTTTGTAAGTATCTCTAACAGGTATAAAATGGGCACTCTCAGTAAGCTTATCTACCACCACCAAAATGGAGTTATGCCTTTTGGTTGTTTCAGGTAATTCAATAATAAAGTCCATAGATATTTCTTCCCATTTGGACTCAGGAACGTTACGCGGTTGCAACAATCTTACTGGATGACCATGTTCTTCTTTAACTAGCTGACATTCCAAACAGTTTGCCACAAAAATTTGCTACATCCTTCTTCATGCATACCCAAAAGAATTTTTGCTTTAAATCAACATACATCTTCTGGACTCCCAGGTGAGCCATATATGTTGCATGGCGAGCTTCTTTTGAAATGAACTCGCGAAGCCCATCTTGATCTGGAACTACAATCTTTTGCATAAATCTCATCATACTGTTGTCATCACAAGAATACCCTTCTACCTTGATTTTCTTAGCCTCCTCCCCACAAAGAGAAACTTTAACTTCCTTGCACCATTCATCTACATCGTGTGCCTTTAAGATGTGCTCCCGTAAATCAATCTTCAATGGAATTACTAAAAAGATGCATGGTCTTTGACTAAGTGCATCAAAGACTTTGTTCAATGTACCCTTGATGTAAGTAAGTTAAGTCAAAATCATATTCACATAGGAGTTCTGACCACCTTCTTTGCGTAGCATTCAGATCACTTTTAATAAATATGTGTTGCAAACCTCTGTGATCTGTTTTCAATTCAAATTATTTGCCCACCAGATAATGCCGCCAAAGTTGCAAGGCATGAACTATATTTGCTAGTTCCAGATCATGGGTTGCATAGTTTTCCTCATGCGGCCTTAACTTCCTAGAGGCATATGCAATCACCCTACCATCTTGTAATAATACTGCACCCAATCCATATTTTGACGCATCGGTACATACTATAAATGGTCTATCCATATCTGGAACCTTAAGTATCGTAGCTATAGTCAAACATTGTTTGAGCTTGGAAAAAGCTTGTTCACACTCATTTGTCCAATTAAATCATACTCCCTTCCTAAGCAATGAAGTGATTGGGCTGGCTATTTTTGAAAACCCTTCCACAAATCTCCGATAGTATCTTGCCATACCCATGAAGCTATGCACTTCATGCACATTAGAGGGTGTTGGTCATTCTGAAATTGCATCAATCTTTAGTAGGTCAACAACAATGCCTTCAATGGAGATAATGTGTCCAAGATAATGGATTTTGATTGGAAAAAATAAAATTTGGACATTTTTGCGTAAAGTTTATTTTCTCTTAAGCATTGCAACACCAATCTCAGGTGTTTCTCATGCTCTTATGGGGACTTTGAATAGATTAGGATGTCATCGAGGAACACTTGTACAAATTTGTCCAAGTAATTCTGAAATACTCCATTCATCAGACTCATAAACACTCATGGGGCATTAGATAACCCAAAAGGATCAACCACGAACTCATAATGACCAAAACGAGTTCGAAAAACAGTTTTGGAAATATCCTCTTCTTTAACTCTGAGTTGATGATATCCAAATCGAAGATCGATCTTGGAGAATACGATAGCTCCCTTTATTTGATCAAATAGATCATCAATGCGAGGCAAAGTATATTGATTTCGAATGGTTACTCAATTCAATTGCATGTAGTCAACACATAGTTGAAGAGATTCGTTCCTCTTCTTTACAAATATCACAGGAGCTCCCCAAGGTGAAACACTAGGTCTAATCATACCCTTGTCCAATAAATCTTGAAGTTGTACTTGTGACTCACGAATTTCAACAATAGACATTTGATAGGGAGCTTTGGATATAGGTTCGATACCAAGCTTTAGCTCTATGGAGAAGTCAATCTCTCGCTTTGGAGGTAAACCAAGCAACTCCTCTGGAAAGACATCAAAGAATTCTAAAAGGAAAGGATATTGTTCAAAGGATGAAAGCTCTCCCTCATTAAAGTCATTACAACATACATTTGACATCTTTTCCTAAGACTTCTCTTCATCTGTAAGAATGAGGTAAGTCTTAAAGACATAGGTCTCCTTTCCCCATGAAGAACCATAGATTGGCCCTCATCACTCAAAAAATGGAGGGTTTGCTTCGACAATTAAACACAACCCAGCGGGCTTCGAGCCAATCCATCCCAATTATAACATCATAGTGACCAAGTGGCATCACATAAAGATTCACATTTGTGACACACACTCCCAAGTCTAATGGGCACTCTTGCACTAAGCATTCAACCTTTTGATATCGCCCTAAGGCCATCTCAACCT
The DNA here is from genome assembly GCA_000404065.3 of Pinus taeda. Classification (NCBI taxonomy): domain Eukaryota; kingdom Viridiplantae; phylum Streptophyta; class Pinopsida; order Pinales; family Pinaceae; genus Pinus; species Pinus taeda. The sequence goes on from APFE030898648.1 coordinate 9,931, forward strand.
TACCAAAATCATTTTGCTCTATTGCCACCAATTTACATTTCAATAAAGCATTAGGAAAACTAAAATTTTCAGTTGCACCAGGATCAATCAAAATAGTAACAACCATACCATTTAGCCTACCAGATGCTTCAAGAACTATAGATTGATGCTCGACCTCACGATTTTGCACAACTGCATGAATCCCATGGGCTCTACCCATATCTCTAATAGTGGCTTGTTCCTACTCTGATTGTGCTTCAATCTTCTTTTTAGGGCAACATCGCTCATAATGAGGTCCTCCACAAGTCCAACATCCATTAGTGGGAGCAGTTTTCATAAATTCAACCCTTTTATTAGGTGATTCTTGAGTGTGAGCATTACTTTGCTAAAGATGTTGCCTTGGGTTATTTATTTGGTTCTTAAAAGTATGATTCTTTTGAAACCCTTGATGATGTGAACCACCTGACGTATGTCTTACATCTTGGCCTCCCCTTCAAGGAGGTTTCCCATGGAATGATAGATTTGGGGTTCTATCCCCACTTTTGTTCCCCAACAATTCTTCCTTGGATACAATTTCTTGTTGAACTGCCTCATGCAACATAGTAGGCCTCAAAATGTGAACCTTTTCCTTTATAATAGGATTCAACCCATACAAAAACTTGATTGAGGGCTTCAATATTTAGATGGGTAGCATATCTAAGCAACTCCATGATTGACACTTCATATTCAAGGATTGCCTTAGTTCCTTGCTTAAGATCATGGAACCCATTCAACTTCCTCTCCAAGTATTCATCAGAAAGGTACTTTGCTCAAAATTCCTCTTCAAATCATTCCCATGTCAACTCCATGATTGACGCTTCATATTCAAGGATTGCCTTAGTTCCTTGCTTAAGATCATGGAACTCATTCAACTTCCTCTCCAAGTATTCAACAAAAAGGTAATGCTCGCCATATTCTTTTACCACAAGAATCGATCCACAGATATCCCATTGAAGAGGGTCTACCATAAGCCCGACCAAAACCCCTCAGCAGCAAAGGCGTCCCCTTGAAGCCAAACCGACTTTGATACCAAATCTAGGTTGTAACACCATACAAAAATTACCTACATATGAATTCTAAAAATAGAAAATAAACAATGGCGAGAGTATAACACATAAAGCAAATATACACAGAGATTTTCCCTTGGATCCCAAAACCGAGACTACCAAATTGATTTACCATTATATTCCTTTCAATGTTACAATACATATATATACATGTTGAAGCATCCATAAACCCTGGATTAGAACATAAGTATTTCCTTTGACCGGATCTACAAAATATCATGCACCGAAAACCTTCGCGCCCAAAACCATGTGCGAAATACATGCACAAAACCATAGGTAGGTCCACCCACCTAATATAGGGTCCAAAAAAAAATTCCCGGGGTGCTACCCCAAACCTTGTGCAAGGGGGCTACTGCCCCCCTACATACCTCTCGATAGGGGGGTAGCCACCCCCCCGGGACCCCTCGACTGCGCCCGACACAACGTATAGGGTTGACTAGTCGTGGAAAGAATATAACACAACCCAACAGGTGCTTCATATTCAAGGATTATCTTAGTTCCTTGCTTAAGATCATGGAACTCATTCAACTTCCTCTCCACGTATTCAACATAAAGGTATTTGCTTGAAATTCCTCTTCAAATCGTTCCCATGTCAAGGTAGACATGGAGTATCCCAATTGGGATTCTAAGTTCCTCCACCATAATAGTGCACTCTCCTTAAGTTGGTATATAGCCAACTTTGCCTTTTGGTTGCTAGAATAGATCCGCAACTCAAAACATAGGCGCATGTTTTCCAACCAAGCTTCTGCTACCTCCCCTTTTGTGGTACCCTTAAAGATAGGAAGCTTAACTTTTTACAACTCTCTATGTACATCTCCATCAAATGGTATTTCTTGCCTCTCTGCTTGAGATGAAGAACCATGGACTAAAGGATTTCCCCCAACCCTACTAATCAAGGCTTCAATGATCTTTTGGAAAGATCATATCATATCCCTTCTTCCTGGATGGATATTTGCTCATATTCTTTAGCTTGGGGAGGTGGAGATGAGACTTCCTTCCTCCTTGATGATCTCTCCATGATTACTTAACTTGGCCAAGGAAAATTCAGGTAAGTAAATTATTAAAAGTAATTGGCTTTGATTATTAGCAGGCAAGCCCTAGGTCCTAGAGTGTTAACTTGGCTTTGATACCATATGTAAGGTCCCACTTACCAACCATCAGTGTTATACTAAGGTTGACTCAAAATGCGATATTATTTTATTTTATTTTAAGTTTTTAAGACATAAAAGTTAATGCAAGGTCATATATATATATTATTGGTATCCTTTACACTACACACTACTTTCTACTAACTAACCCATGATAATTTTAATATTCTCATCAAAGCTATAGGGGTCATGGTTCGTCAAGATCCAAAACTTACAACCATAATACTTGCTTCTCAAGCTTAAAATTACATTTAAATAATAGTCTTTGATGGGATAAATAACATCAATCTTTACAAACCACAATTTCCAATAAGCTAATTGTTCATTTTATTGCAATTAGATGTGTTTAAGGGTGACTAATTTTATTTTGTTCTAAATAACATGCCTATGAATTCTTTGGTAAAAAAAGAAAGAAAAACAAGATAATTCAACTTCTGAATGAGTGGTATCCAATGATTACGAATTCATATGTGGGCTAACAATACAACAATTCACTTACCCAAATTTGACTTTGTCGGCATGAATTTTTAATTCAATGGAATCATCATGCTTATTCATTGAGATATTTCCAGAAAGACCTTGGTTGCAAATCCTAAATTCACTTAGTCATATTTACGGACAATTTATAGATGTAATTAACCATTGAAGCATCATGACAAACAATTTGCAATTATGAAATGTACAACCATTGAGGCATTTTGTCAAACACTTACAACCATAACCCTTAAGGCAATTTCACAACAATTAGCTAACATGAATCTACGATTATATAACTTTTTTTTCATTTTCAGTCATGCCAATAATTGAACCTAATATATAACTATCATCCATATTCATTGATGCATATACAATACTTTAGGCACATAAATGACTATAAACATTTAAGAAATTTTACAAATAACTCGCAGCGATGCCATTGGAGAATTTTGAACAACAATTAGTAGTCACAAAACAAGTTGCTAACTATTAAACTATCAAATAAGTAGTCACAAGTTATTTAAACTATCAATGTATTAACCATTGAGACTTTAAAACAAGAATTCCAGGTTCATAGAATATGCTAGTTTCATAAATAGAGATTACTAGGTAAATCACGACTAAAAAAAAAAAAAAACAAAACAAACCAGTAGGCACCAACAACAAATTCTGCAAAATAGACTAGATTAAAGAACTCGATTCTCAAACTCTGTTTTTTGAAATCAAAGTTGGGGTGACATGGCCATAAGGTACAAATACCCCCTGAAGTTAAGATGAATCGAAACCGAAATGCCTAGAAACGTGATTCTTTAAAACCACAACCAAAAAGAAATTCTTAATATCTCGTTTATTACTTATGTCAAACATATAATGCGAAAAAGTTATCTACAGTTGTAAAAGGGGAAGAAAAAACCAAATTTATGCTATTAATATGTTTTCATAAAACTCATGGCAGCATGAATGCTTCAGCCATCAAGACATGTTGTCAATCAACTTGCGATGAAACTGTACAAAAAAACTTACATAAAATGAACTACAATTATTGCAAAATTTCTTTAACATTTAGTGTACAACATTTGATATACATCTAAATTTAAGCCAACAACCAAATAAGAAAAAACCATGTAATGAACTACAAAAAAAACAGAATATAATGTTGTCAACATACCTGGAAGTGAATTTATGCAACTCCAAAAAGATTGGAGTATGCTTCAGCTCCAATATCCTTACTAAATCACTGTGAACCACCTGGTTTTCCTCCCAACCATATCCAAAAATAACTTCCACCCCTAGAACCCCCGAGGTGCAAAAGCTCACAAGCAGTTGCAAAAGACAACAGTAAATAGATTTGCAAGGAAAACTAAGGAAGAACATTTTTGCTTCCTCTCAATACCACTCGTGTTCAACCTCAATAGCTAGAGCTCTTAGGATTTTAGTAAGAATTTCAAATTTATTTTGGAAGCAATTGGCTACTCTCCATATCTCTCCCTCCCATCATCTTCCTCAATTCTCTTCCACTCTTGGCATCACAATCCACACCAAAGTGAGAATACATGAGACTCATATATAAGAGGGGCAACCAATTCTTGTCATAAAAGAGCAGTAATGTGTATGCCTTGTATTCCATTTAGAAGTGTGTAACTTATGCCATTAAGGAGAGGTATGCATGCCTTAGTTAATGAGAGTGTAACATTTGCATTAAAGAGAGCGTAGGAGGAATATTTTATGATATATCTTTAATGAGTGAAGAGGAATATGCCATTCTTTGATGAGTGCGTAAAATAGTGTAATGTATTATTTAAAAGAAAGAGAGAGAGTTACATAGAGCCATGCGAGTCATAAAGGAAAGAGGTGTGAAGTGATTGAGGAGATGAAGTTGACTTGTGATTCATTTTTTTAATAATAATATCATAGTCTCATAACAGATAATAATAATATTAATAATATAGAGGATTCAGTCAATGTTGAACTGTTATGATTGATTAATGATAAGGTAAGTGGTTTTCCTTCAACTACACTTGATTACCAATTTATGCAAGATGATTTACTATTTTTGGAAATTCGTGCTTGAGATGTTAGACATGACTTTCTATTTTTAGAAATTCATTCCAGAATTGTGAAAATGAAATTTTATTTAAGGAAATTCATCAATGAGATGCCGATTTTCAACATCCATGAGTGGTATTTTTCTTCCAGAGAATAGGGATTCCACACCCATTTTTCATGCATCTTCATGCCTTAGTAGATTGAAGCCTCTGCGCTCTTATCTACTCCAAAGATCAAAGATTCCACAACTTGATCTTTTTAAATATTCATGACTCCATGCCCTAATTTCCATGCCTTCTCATCTACTATACTTTGAAACTCCACATTTCTCCTTATGGTACTGATTGTGAGCTTTTGCCCATCTGATGGTTCGCTGGTAAGGCCTTGTTAAAAGACCTACACACATTACAATATCATAGATTAAAGGAATCAAATGAATTTCATAATGAAATTAATTTTATCACATTTTACCAAGAATGGTGCATGACTTCCACAATCATTTTGGTTTTGAAGAAATGACTTCCACAGTCATCCGTACTTGAACATCCTTGCTGGAAAATGACCAGGTCCCCTACCACATCCTACTTAGTACAATATTAGACATATATAATCACACAAATCATGTATTACCTGTAAATCATAATTAACCATCTATTCTACACAACCATGAGCATCCATCGGTCTGTGTCTCAATCCTGGATCACCATCCATGTCATACATCTGTTTCATAAATCAAATGCAAAAGAAAAACATATGTATAACATTTACTTAACCAAAACCATTTAATACACATAACCAAAGATACCACACATAAGAGGAAATATAACAATATAAAACATTGTTCCCAATCAAGTGATCAATATGCCATACATAAACATAAAAGGAAACATAACTATGTATATAAAACATTATTCCTCAATCAAGTGATTAATCTGCCATATTTATAACTCATCAAAAATCACCCTTGATAGGAATGACAAAACTATACTAGGAAAGAAAAGTAGGACACTACAATGGTTTGGGAATATTTTTTTCTTATATTGTATTCCATGGTGCTTTTAGCTCTACAAGTAGATTTTGAACCCATATTTCTTAACAAGGGTAACTCCTTTTCCCAAAAAAACTCAAGAATTTGACATATGGTGCTCATCCAATAATTCAATGACATGACTTGCAAGGTGGATATGTCATGCTTCCTATTATGCACACCGATATCATAGAAGTTGAGATGGCAGTGAAATACAAGGTCATGTCATTCTCATTAATGCTTGCATGAAGGATGAGTTGATAGGTGGACCAATGAGAAATCACAGACAAAAAGTTCACATTAGCCAAAGTGAGAAGGAGCAAGTGCCACCATGGGCATGCCACATAACACCATTCACAAATTCCATGTAGTTCATATTTGCCATATGGTGCTATGAGAGAACACATGTGGACGAATGGGGTCAATATGCAGGACATTCCTTTTAAAAGGGGGTTATTGTTTTTTTACCAATATTCCAGATTCTAACTAGCCCCACCAATTCTAGTTGATATAGTTTTCAATTTCTTCAAGATTGGGTTGAATTAAAAATATTTGAGTTAATTGTAATATCTCCATTTGGATACCTATTTCTTAATGAAAACTACATTCCATAAGGATTTTGGGACCTTAGGGCGTCAAAGAATAGAGTGATTTACATGTTGCAAACTCTCCAGACACATAACGCCTGACTAAAATTGAAGTGAATGATATTTTCAGGTTCATCTGGATATTGCATGATGCTCTTGGCAAAGATAGGAATATGGAAATGTTCACAGGGTAGGGATTGGACCACACACAACTAGATGGCTTTCCTAGAGGCCAATCTTCATACCCTGCTTAGAAGATGCCTATTAGCCACAATTCTCAAATGATATCTAAGAGAGTCTATGATCGAGTCTATATAACAAATACTTTAAAATTACCAAAACCCCAAAACCTGAGGATTCATAAAGTTGATAGCTTGATCATGAGCACTAATTGCAATAAATAGGTTGATCCTTGAAATATTAGAGAGGCAAACACAATAAGAAATCTTCTTATAATTGAGGCAAAGTTCTTTCTACTTAACTATCTTTTTGGTTCTATGGATATCCCATGTTACCTATACATTTTGCTAGACCTACTAACAATTTCCACCCTTTTATTCATCGTCAAAGTTTCATTGTCATTGTTTCACTTCAAGATGAAACCTAACTCATGTTTGTCTCTATACCTCATCAACACAAGAAATCAAGTGACACAATGGGCCAAATGTCTAGTTTCTTAGGGTTGAAGGACAATTGATGGTGAATTTAATAGAGAAAGCTTCAACAAGACCATATTGGAGGTTGGGAAGGAATTTAGTGAAGAGCATCATTGGCATAATGGGAATTAGAGGAAGCAATCTAACACTTCCAAGAGCTTAACGTTTGCCTTTGAGTTAATCATTTCGTAGAAGAAGACATTCACATTGCAAAGTAGGCTCAAGGGGCCTTAGATTGGGTTATTGAAAAAATCAGGGAAGTTGTTCAGTGGTCATTCATTGTTGCTTGATCTCAAGGTTTTGACAACATGAGAATTCATGCATTAAAATATGACAACACTAGGAAGGCCATCACTATTCGATCTATAAAGATCAAACAAAGAAAGGGAAAGGTGAAAGTACAAGGGACTAATGACATTGCCCAACATATTGATGTCTCTATGGTGGAAGCCATTGGCTTTACAAACTTCAACTTGGTGTTTTTCGAGATGACAATGAAAGAAAATATGTTGGAGAAAGATAACAAAAGCATGGTGTTGGACAAAAAATAAAGGCACTATCATCTAAAATTTGGATTATAAGAATTGAATTTTTCCCTCAACCTTTATAAATGGGGCATGCAACAATCAACAATTCGACATAAGAAGCCTCATCAAAGACAATAGAGGGAGTGCCTGTGGGGGTAAATTGGCTAGAACAAATTTAATGAGTATGAAGATAGTATTTGATAAAACAATGAAGAAAGGAAGAGTCTATTCTTGAAGGTAAGAGAATAGGTTTAAGCTTTTAACATTCCAAAATCCATTATGTTAGCACTTGTAAATGTACCTATATTTTGGCATCAAGAAATCCACTATGATATCACTTGTCAATGCACGTCTCTTTTGGCATCAACCATGGTGACAAGTTGTAGAGTTGGAGTTTTGATGCCTTCTTCAACGTTGGGTGCATGAAAATAAGAGATCATTAAAACCTTGAATGGACCAAGGTTTAATGACCATTGAAAAGAAGAATATTTAGAAGAAAATGATTAGTGATTTTGTTGTCATGTTTATGGACTAATTAATGAGGCGAGGAACCATGAAAAAAGTTCAAGTCTATTATTGCTCCTTTATATACCATGCATTATTTAGTGGAGAATTGGTAAAGTTTCCATAGAATGAAAGGTCATGGGTTCAGAGCTTAAGTTAGGTCTTTTCAAATTTCAAATACTCACCCATGGCATTGTAAATAAAAATCGTGGGTACATGGGAGCGGGTAGAGTTTGATTTTCATATTCTTTTCATTTGCATCACATCTTTCTAGAATTGACACTTTATATTAAATTTATTCAATAAAATTTCTAGGGTTTAGAGGAGGTGAATCAAGGGTTTTATGCTTTGCTTAGTTTCATTATATCTCCCATGGGCAAAACTTGCCCAAGGCATTGTAAATAAACATATTGGGTGCATGGGAGTGGGTAGAGTTTATTTTTCATATTTATTTCATTTGCATAGCATGTTTATAGCCCTGACACTTTGTCTTAGATCCATTCAATACATTTTCTAGATTTTGGACGTTACCTGTATCTAGGATTTTATGTTTTCCTTAGTTTCGTTTTATCTCCCATGGAATCGATTGCAAGCATGAACTAGATTGTACTAGTTTTTTTATGTCTATTAGTTTAGGTGATTTTCATCACTTGTGTTTCATAATTGGAATTTCAATGGTTAAAGTTACAATTTTTACACTAAATTCATATAGCCATACATTAAATATTATGGCTTGAACACATGTAGCTATGTCTAAATAATACAAGATAATAAACACATGTAGTTATGTCTAAATAATACAAAATGTTCTTATTGTTGTCTTCAAATTTTTTATTTGCATGATGTTCTCTTTTATCCTTTTTTATGCATCCTAAATGACATTTAATTTACAAATTGTTTTAGAAACATGATATAACTGGTTGGTTTGAATGGATGGAATTAAAAAAAATCTACTCAAGGTGAATGATGCAACAAATGTCAATGGTAAATATGAAAGTCAATCATATAATACAAAAAATGAATTCAATAGGAAAATTATGATTAATAATTAGAATATAAGAGGTTATGCAAGATTACATCATTGGTATTAAACACAATGTGCATCTTGTCTATTATACGTCATTAATCTTGGACAAAATATCTACCTATGCATCCAAGCATATTTTATATAAAAATATGGTATCAAAATTAATTAAAATACAAAAATGACATCAAGAATAATTAAACTTGGTATAAAGCTTTATTCTTGGTATAAAGCAATTTGCATTTATGCATTTGTGGACAAATTCTTTACAAACGGTAAAGATATCATGTATTTCTCTACATACATTTTGGATTTGCATTCTTGAACTAAAAACTTATGAAATTCATATTCATATTTATTGTACTTATATGGAATGGATATACACAAGTTTCATAATAGAATTTTAAATTTGCTCAAAAGTAGTCTTTAGCCAATTTGTGTTAATGCACGCATAACTATTGTAAGTGTTGATATTATCACTATTGAATCCAACAACCTTAAAATTGATGGTTACATTGTTGCCACTCCCCATGCATCTGGTGCTAAATCCAAGTCTTATAGGCTTGGTGGTTGATCTAACTAGACTAATCTAGTTTTTTTGTATATGCAAAATTATCTATAATTTTTATATTTTAATGGTCAAATTAGAAAGTCGCTTTATCAATGAGCTTTTTGATTTCTTTGATAACATTATTTGTTTCATGTTGAGTTAGTGCTTCTGCTTTTCATATTGTTGAAATGTGTAACTAGGTTTGATCTTCATAATGTCTAATGTAATCATGATTTTTTTTATGTTAAGATAAAAATAAAATTTATTATTATTATTTTGAAGCATGGGTTACATGCTCAAGGTTATTTTATTTGTAGGCCAAGCATCCATTGAGTGCTTCTAGGTTTTTGTCATTGAGTCTAGAAGTCAATTGAGTCGTTGTCACATCTCAAAGATCCCATTGGGCATATTGTATCATGTCAAAAGAATTATTGTAAGTCAAAATATGTCAAAGACACCCTCCAAGACAAGTTGACCTACAAGCAGTGATAAGTCGGCCTACAAGGAGTGGCAAGAAGCCTATATATAAGGTGTTCAGCCTCATTTGAAGAGGGACACATTCAAGCAAAATAGAAGTTCGATCAAGGACAAGAAATTGAGGACACTTTCAAGCAAGATAGAAGTTTGATCAAGGACAATAAAAGGAGACATAAACCGGCGAAGAAGAGGAGAGAAAAGAAGGAAGAAAAATCGAAGTTTAAAGGGTTGTTTTAGGGCAGGTTCTCCCACACGTGCGAAGAAGGATTAGGGCATCATTAAGTTGCAACAAGACAAAATTGCAGTCACACCAAGGAGCCAATTTTAGGAGCAAGAAAGATCAAGGAAGGAAGTTAAATTAACAAGGAAGAAGAATCACCTTATGCGAAGGAGAAAATACTTATAATTTTGCCCTAAACTTCCACACGCGCGAAATTGTAGGAGGTACAGGCAAGCCGAAAAGTGCATGACTAAAGGAGTGATTGAAATCTAAAGTAAGCGCGGAAAACTAAAGTTGGGAAGCAAGTTTGACTAGTGTTGATTTTGTGAAGAAAAAACTCATTAGAAGGAGGCTTCACTTGGTCTTGGAGGGGCTTGCTTGGATTTTTGGCTCTTAGGTCTTACAACTCGTCATATGAACATTCTATAAGAATAGAAGCATTCTTGTGGGTTTTCCTCTCAAGAGAGGTTTTGGCCCTTACTTGCAACTTACATTTTCTGTCCTCTTGTCTCTTTGATCATCATAGTTTGGTGGTTGTTTCATGATAATAACATAATGATAATAAAGTAAAAGAAGTTAATGAAGTTAGGTAAAAGAACATGAAAAACATTTATCAAAGTAAGAGAAACCACCTAATCTAGTTGCTCCTAGATTTCTCAACACATATTTCTTATATTGGTGTAATCCTTTCATTTGCCCAATTGATAAAAATAAAATTTACTATACTTGTACTCGAGCATCCAATAAATGATTTTTAAATTTTTTTTTTCTCTATATAATTTTCTCAAATACCACTTTCCTTTAACTTACATCATCTTTTTTACCAAAATTGTTATGAACAAATAAACCCCTAAATTCACTTGTATTTTTGTTGTGTCAACCTTTTTTCTTTGTAATATGAGAAATGTTGTGTTCTTTTTATTTTTTCTAGAAAATAAATGTTACATTTAGTATTGTTGAATGATGAAGTGGATTCTAACCTTGTTTCCCCTTTTCACCAATTTCTATGAACATACAAACTCCTAAATTCATTTGTTTATTTGTTGTCTTTATTTATTTTCTCCTCTTACTCCTTCTGTTCATCTAAAGAATAAATCTCGCATTTTGTATTGTTGAATATTGGAGAAGCACTTTTTTCCTTGATTCCCTATCCCTATCTTAAATGTAAACCCTAAACATTACTATATGAAAGCCCCAAAAAATTTCCATAGGAATCATATTGAGCTTACATATGAAAAAGTTATTAAAAAAATAGAGAAATGAATCATGTTGTTTGCTTATTTGTAATAATGAGGCTAAAAGAGCAAAATCTGGAAAGACACAAAAGCATCATCCAAAAAAGTTAATAAAAGCTACAATATTTTTCAACATCGAGTTGATCATTGGAAGATCCTTACCGAAATTGGACTCACTTCTCCCTCTTTCTGGACCACTATCTTCAACTCCCAAAATTCAAGTTCTACAACTTCTTTTGAGTGGGGTGTCTACCAGTTGGTTATTCTCCTTGTAGATATCACTAAAAGGGACTTCATTGAAATGGTTCCACAAGCCTAAAACCTTTATAAGAAAATTGCTTAGATCCAAATTTCTACTTGATACTTCCCATTTCATTCTTTGAATGTTAACTGGAATCATGAAATAATTGTAGCTTCTTTACCCCTTGTTTGATTACCAAGATTATAAGGATTTTAATAGTCCTCAATTTTGGAGCGTTTAACTCCTAAATGTATTATTAATTAATGTGTGATTCCTCATCATACTATTAAGGTTGTGATTACCAAATGTATTGGTTATTGTAATTTAAAGTTTATCTATATGTGAGTTGTTTGCTTCTAGGTGGTTAATTCTAGTTGGGACATGATATATCTTCTCCAACTAGTTAGCTCCTAGTTTGGTGTGATCGAGATATTATCTCAATAGGTAGTTGATTAAGATAGTGTTGATTTTTAGGAAAAATTTAATGTATTTATACATAAACAATGTATGATTGGATATATTCATACTAGTTTTGTGTGAATACAATATTTCCACTCTCCCATTTTATTTCATGGTAAGTTGGTTTGGGCTCAACTCCTTTACGAGAGGACCCAAGAACATTAGAGAGCTTATCCTTTGTACATATATAGGATTAACAACGGAGACTGTAATCATTACTACATTGTTTTTTGCGTTTCAAATTTTGAGTTACTTTCCATGTGTATAGAGCGTTGTAGAGTTTGCTAGTGTTGTGTAATAAATTTTCTACCCATAAATTATGTAGTGAGATGGAAAGAACAATCGCCTTTCATTGAACATTTAAGCAACCCTGCAAGTCAAGGGAGCCTATACCTATGGCTTTTCTTGCATGTTAAAGCTACCACAAACTTGTAGAAGTTGTTGTATCTAATAATGTGAATAAGTGTGTAACCAAATCTAAGTGGAGAAGTGAAGCACCTTGTTGAGAAGAATCTACATTAGATATAGTCATTAGAGTGCCACACATCTTATCAAGTCATAGATTATGCTTGTACCTATGAAGAGGAGCATAATCGAGGCATTGGTTAGATGACGTTCCTCGAGTAATCATTGGTTGCAGACTATAATCAAGGGTGAAAATCATTGTAAATGCAAATCACAGGGGATAACCACAACTTTCCATGGCAAGAGAATCTATGAGTAAGGAGAAATCGATCTGTTGTACATGAATCCACTAATTTTGGGCTCGTTGGTGCAAAATGTTTATTGAGGATGCAAGCATTTGTTGTCTATTTCCAAAGCATATTATTTTGTATGACATGTTTGTTGCACCCTTGGTATGTTTTAAAAAATTTAAGAAGAAGAGGGGGTAATTGTATTAACTTCAATAATGCGTTTTTTAAGTGATTTTGTTAATTATTGCAAATGGATTACTATTATCTTTTCTTTATGAATAAATGAAGACATTCTATATGTACATGGATCTAGTGAATTGATTTTGTTGGTCTAAATAATTTGTATCTCCAAAGTTAGAAGGGATCGAGTGCAAGGTCCACTCAAGATGGATGGTTGTTTAGATAGTTTGAAATGTTGAAGAAGCAGAGAAACTATACCTCATTGGGGTTATGAAACATGCATGTCGAGATTGATGTCTAATAGTTCAGGGGAGATTTGTGTTCTAGAAGTTTGATATCATTACCTTTATGAGGGTTATAAGACATTTCAAATTATATTGGTGTCCATTGATGTTGGGAAACTACAACAAGGAGGTTATAAATTTCAAAGTAATAAGTGACAACCTGATGGAGTTCGTAGCTTGCAAGATTTCATAATGGTCAGAGATGTTGACGGAGACCTTACCCATCAAATATCAAGACAAGTACTCATTAAAGGAGGGAATTGCCATTATTAATTCCTACTTGCCTTATTAACTAATGTGTGATTCTTCATCGTACCATAAGGTTGTATTGGTTATTGTAATGTAGAGTTTAACTCTACATGAGTTTTTTTTCTTCTGGGTTGTTATATCTAGTTGGATCATGAGATATCTTGTCCAACTAGTTAACCCCTACTTTGGTGTGTGAGTTGTTGAGAAATCTATGGCATCATGAATTAGGTGATTTCTATTCATTAGTAACTTCTTATGAGTATTTCTACTTCATTAGATTAGGATCTTGTTTTTGCTTAAGATATTAGTGTTCTTCTTCATCAAACAACTACTAATGCATAAACATAAATAGACAAGAGACACAGAATGTAGGTTGTCAGCCAGGGCCAAAACCTCTCACTCTTTGAGAGGAAAACCCACATAAATTCTTCTAATAGAGATTCCAATTGACGAATACCAAGACCAAGACCAAGACCCTTGACCTATTAGCCACTCCAAGACCAAGACACTAGTTCTCTTAACTGTCTTCTCTTCCTCTTCCTCTTCCTCTTTGATCTTCTGAGCATTGATTCATTGACACCACTAGGATCTCATCTAGATCTCTTCTTGTGAGACCTTCTTACTATCATCATTAACAAATTGTGGTTGTACCAAACTGTTATGTCCTCAAGATTGTATCTTTGATCCAAGACAAAGAGACCCTTGAACTTGTCTCTGCCATCTTGTATCTTAGATCGAGTTTCTGCGCAGAAACAATCTCTGCACTATTCATCTAAAATTCCAGAGTGATTTCCGAAATTCCTTACATTGATTAGCCCAGAAGATATCCTCATTGTCTCTCCCTTCTCTATATGAAATCCATCTGAATTGTACCTTCTACACTGAACTGTGGCACTAAAACTTCATAGGAATCTCATAAGGTAATCTGAACTTGTCCCTTTATTATGCCACTTAAATCTGAGCTTGTCTTCTATTACTGCCATCCAAAAACTCAGAGACAGATAACCAAACTTCATTCTGCTGCTACCTGAAACCACAGAGAGATATGCAAAATTATGACTGTGTGTAATGTGAAGTGTCTACACCCCTATATATAGTTATTTTCCTATCAATATAAACTGACCTATCATTTTGAATAGATGTGTTTCCTTATAATATGAGTTGACATGAGTTTCTTATGCATCTTAAGGCCAACATGAAGAGTAGAACTAGTTCTTGTCATTGGAGGGCTTCTAGACACCTTTATTGACTCATATACAATTGACACATGCTCAAGAAAATCTCTTCATACATGATTTTACTTATTTTGACTTAAATGAAAAATCCTAAGGCTCTCAATAGGAACCATCTAAACAAAATCTCTTGCTCATGAAACCCATGAAGCAAGCATCACAATTTTTTTCTTCTTTTCATCATTTACAAAAATCATAATTACATGTCATTATGAAGACCGAACCTAGTTACACTTTTCAACACTCCCTCTTAACTAGGGAGGTATTCATAATGGTACTTGGTCATTCTGAATTTGAAGGATTTCTCATATGAAGAATTGGATTGGTAACCCATCTGTATAGCATCATATCAACCAACATTGTCATATAGCAAGGCCTTGACTAACAACTCTATCCACATGATCAGAGCACAATGCTGGTGAGACCAATGATTCATAGACACCATAATCATTGTCTCTCAAGGTACATACTCTACTCGGGTGTTCACCGAGTATGACCTTCTTTGGACTATTATTATCTTGGATAGCTAGTCCTCAAATAATATCGGTCCACGACTACTCTTATCTTGCATGCCCTACATCCTCAAAGAGTATCAGATGCCAGATGATTACCCAATCCACCATTTCGTCTTCCCAGGTGAAGACCATAATGATGTTTCTATCTCTCCCTCTTAATTAGCGAGGAAAAATCAATTCCAATAAAGGAATGTACTCATTCCTACGAAAGGAATGTACCTAAGCTCCCTCTTGGCTTAGAAATTTCCAAGTTTCTTCCAAGTAAGAAACTTGTTTTCAGGACCCCTCTTAATTAGGGACCTACAACAACTCCTCCACTAGCTACTTGAAGAGCTCCTTCCTTATATGTTATGAATTTATTTGTCTAGGAGTCTTCATCTTTTGGGGCTTCTTCATAGGGAACAGATCATCCATCACTTTCATTCATGAGTTAGTCATGTCATCATTCCTTTCATCCGAAACTGATCCATGAATCTACATATGGTCTTGCTTTATGTTGTTCTGCCTTCTTCATCCCATATTTTTGGAAAGGATCTTACATCCTTCTATATGGTCCTCTTGGAAGACATTCATAGTTCTTCCCTTGGCAGTCCTGCATAAGACCATCTAGATATTTGTTCAAAAATAATAAATGAACACTTAAATCAAAATTAACTTTGTGATGGTCTTTCATCATGGCATCTTCCAGTTTGCATCATCATCCTGCATACATGCTAACATATCTCCCAAAGATATCCAATGTCAAGGGTCTCCATCTTTTTCCGATTTCCATCAAAGTCTTCATATCTTTCCGGGAGATTTCCTAGTCAAATCTTCTAGTCCTCGAATGTTGATTTCCTTTTCCATAGTTGCTTAGTTGACGATCTCTTCCTTCCTTTCTTCACACATGATATCCCCAAGAACTTCCAATTAGAGTTCCTCTAGTTGTTGTTAACCACCTCATTTTCATATGAGGACATATTATGTTGATTTCATCTGGTGTGACCTATGCCTTCCTACATCCTTTCAGAGGAGGAGATCATTTTCCTTTGATCATGCTTCTCAATATATAATAGTGATCCATATTACCTGCAACCATATGACATGACATTATAGTATTGAATACGAGCATACATACCTCATTTATCATTAGGTCATCTAAGCTTCTTTCAACAACTTCCATGATTGAAAAGAGCATCAATCCATTGATTTGATTCATCTCTTATATCATCATACCATCATTCCATGAATTCCACAAGTTGGAGTTCTTGATGAAACACTTACTTCCTTTCTAGATCAATGAACCTTCCCGATGAAGATTCCATCAGAGAAACTTGAGGATCTTCCATATCCCTATCGAACAGATGTTATCTTTTGATGTATGATGAGCCTTGTCTTGGATGAATTCTTCCTTTCCTTAAGTTTCCAATGAGGTTCCCAAGAGCTATATCCTTCATTTTCACTGCCATAGATTTTGTTTTGGTTGTCCTTCATGTTTCCCTATGAGATCTTGCTTCTAATGCTTTTCCTCTTTCAACTTCCACCACTTTCGGTGAAATGGACTTCTTCTCTATCTTCCTTGTTATTTCCCTATTTGATCTTAGGACAATCTTTCCTGTAATGATCATAGCATCGAGTCTTAGCTATGTTCTTCACTCCTTTGGACAAATGTTTGAATACTTTTTTCCCACAACCTGTCTTCCTCTATCTTGCATAGAAACCACAAGTTGTTAAATGGGATAACCTTCTTATCCTCATAGACATTTGTTACCTTGTTCATTAGTTAGTGCATTTAGAACAATGATGATTATCTCCTTATCATCTCTCCGAGATCTTGCAGTTGAGATATTATGAAGGTATCCCTTCATCCTTTGGTAGCTTCAATTTTGTGTAGATTAGATCTAAGTGATATGACCTTTCTTTATCACATCTTCAGAGAATAGTTCTACCAGTTTATCATATATCTCTTTGATGTCTCCAATCCTGCTATATAGAGATGAGGGATCTTTCACTGATTTCATAAGGATCCCTTGAGCCATTTGATCCCTTTCCATGTATTCAAATGATGCTTGTCCTTCGAATGGTGTGGGAAATTTTCCATTGAAATGACTTCACTTTCTTCGAAGCCTATGTTTATCCTCCTTTTCCATGCTAGGAAGTTCATTGAGCCAACCAACTTATGGATCTCCTTGCCAAATGAAGTATTTTTACTAGATCAAATTATAGAATAAATATCCTTACTTGACAAGTGAGGATGAAATCTTCAACTTGATCCCTTTGATTGTGGTCGTTGAAGATGTATTAGTGCCCCTTTTGGATGATCTTCTTCCAAATGAAAATCCCATCTTCAATGAAAGGAGATTGCTTCTTTTATGATTACAGTGCCTTTAGATCTAGCTCTCTTCATTGATGTGATTGATGATGATGTTTTGATGCTTCCTTGAATGATATTCTTCAAGGATAAGGAGGGGATCCTTGCTTCAATGAGAGGTAAATTGTCTTATAGCTTTTGAAGACGATGACAATGCCTTCTCACCTTCAAGATACTTTGACTTCTCAGTGGTGAACGAGTGTAGATTAGAAATGCTTCTAGGGTCTCCAAGATGATGTGATCTTTAGTCCTAGAAATGCTTATCTTGGATGTCTATACTTTGGGCTGCCTTAATTTGTGGTTCTCTTCATCTGGATGAGGGTCTTTGTGATCTTTTGCTAAGGACTCAGGATCCAACACTCTTGTTGGTGTAGACTTTTAGTTGCCTTGATTTGATGATCCCAAGACTCCTTCTGAAGTAGACTTTTTTCTTTGGTCTAGGGTTTGATTCTTCAATGTAGATATTTGAACTTTCGTTTTGATTTCCTTCAACTTGCTTTGATGCCTTTCTCGAGATTCAATCCTTGAGTGTCCCTTGGTAAGATGCCCCTCCTTGACTTTGACACCTTAGCTTTGATACCATGTTGAGAAATCTATGGCATCATTAATTAGGTGATTTCTCTTCATTAGTAACTTCTTGTGAGTATTTATAATTCATTAGATTAGGATCTTCCCTTTGCTTAAGTTATTAGTGTTCTTCTTCATCAAATAGCTACAAATGCGTAAACATAAATATACAAGAGACACATAATGTAGGCTATCAGCCAAAGCCAAAACCTCTCACTCTTTGAGAGGAAAAACCACACAAATTCTTCTTATAGAGATTCCAATTGACCAATACCAAGACCAAAACCCTTGACTCATTAACCACTCCAAGGCCAAGACACTATTTCTCTTGAATGACTTCTCTTCCTCTTCCTCTTTGATCTTCTAAGCATTGAGACATTGACACCACTGGGATCTCATCTAGATCTCTTCTTGTGAGAGCTTCTTACTATCATCATCAACGAACTGTGGTTGTACCAAATTGTTGTGTCCTTGAGAGTGTATCTCTGATCCAAGATAGGGAGACCCTTGAATTTGTCTCTGCCATCTTGTATCTTAGAACGAGTTTCTGCATGGAAAAAATCTCAGCACTATTCATTCGAAATTATAGATTGATTTTTAAACTTCCTTATTGTGATTAGCCAAGAAAATATCCTCGTTGTCTCTCCCTTCTCTATCTAAATTCCATCCAAAATGTACCTTCTACACTGAATTGTGGCACTAAAACTTCATATGAATCTCATAAGCTAATCTGAACTTGCCCCTTTATTAGGCCACTAAAATTTGAGCTTGTCTTCTATTATTGCCATCTGAAAACTCAGAGATAGATAACTGAACTTCATTTTGTTGCTATCCAAAACCACAGAGAGATATGCGAAATTATGACTGTGTAATGTGAAGTGTCTACGCCCCTATATATAGTTGTTTGCCCATCAATATAAGTCATCATGTCATTTAGAATAGACGTGTCTCCTTATAATATGAGCTGACATGAGTTTCTTATGCATCTTAAGGCTGACATGAAGAGTAGAACTAGTGCTTGTCATTGGAGGGCTTCTAGACACCTTTATTCATTCATATACATTTGACACATGCTCACGAAGAGCTCTTCATACATGACATTAATTATTTTGACTTAAATGAAAAACCCTAAGGCTCTCAATGGGAGCCATCTAAACAAAATCTCTTGCTCATGAAACCTGTTGTAGCATTCATTGTCATTTGAGGTTACTTGATAATATCTAAAAATAAAATAAAAATAAATAAAATCACAAAATCAAATATTATGTATGTAATTATTTAAAAAAAAATCAAAAAGACAATGGGCCCAACCCATTATCTAAAGGTCATGCCGGTTCAAGAGGCGTGATCAAGCGAAAGCTTGATAAGTATGTTGAGGTGTGCTATGGGGAAGCAATAAACACGAAGATTAATTAAAGTTCAACCCCCACAGTTGACTGCGACGTTAGCATGGTTAACCGCAATGTGTGGCCTGAAATTACTACGGGGGTTCAACCTTGTTGAAGCTCCTGTACATTCTTTACCCCCATGGTGAGCTCCCAAAGCTTTCCGCCTCACGTCGCTCATTCCACATCTTCCACCGCTTTCATCTATTAATTGCCCATGTCACTCACCATCCCCCGCCACTTCATCCACTACTCCATTAAGGCTCAAGCTATAGATTCTAACAGTGAGAAGCAATCTCCCATCATTCTCTGATTTCTATTACTTCTTATTATCTTGTTTGCTTGAAATGAATGAGGTGTTTTTACCCTCAAATGTAATATTTTGTAATAACTTTCACTTTAGATAGTTAGGAGAATAGTTAAGTAGTGTGACAGTCTTGGTGATTACCAACTATCTCATAATGTATAAAAAGAGGAAAATTTACAAAGAAGAGGTTCGAACTTTGGAGAACTTGGAGAGTAGGCCACTGTATTCTTGATAAAACTGTTGATTAATGAAAGAATCAAAAGTTTTCCACACATTGTTGGGTATGATTTTGTGACTTCTTTGTTATGTGTCATTAAATGTTTTCTTCCTTTAAGTATGGTAATGAAGCTACAGGTCTTTATTTTCTTATGTAAATGAAGTTAAAATCCCTTAAAAGAGCGCTCCTATACTTGAAGTTCCCACCTCTGGAATTCTTCTAAGTTACAAATAGTAGTTTATGTGTAAGACATCATATTATCTTTAACTTCTCCAAGTGTCACAGATAGTAGATTCTGTGTAAAACAGTATATTGTCTATGACTTCTTCAAGCTTTCTTCATTCATCATTTATATTCAACAATCAAATGGCATTCTGAGATTTTCATGTCACCTAAGTATTGAGGGTTTAAAACCAAGTCTTTCAGGTCCTTTATTTGAGAATACAACATACAATTAAGTGACAGACAAGTGACAATAATTATAAACATTATTGTCTTAAGCACAATTTCTACACAGCTAGGAAATTGGTTTCTTAAGGGACCACATTAATTGGCACTGTTGCTGGGGAGAGAAGACAAGAACACTTTTTCCTGGGTTTTCAATAGTTTCTTCTGATTGTTCAGTGAGGAGGAAATATTTGGTTGTTTTGAACCAAAGCAATAACTCTGGCTCCAAAGAGATCCCATACAAGGTCAGATACCTCACAGTAGAAAGTTCAAGCCCTTTCAGATCCTGAGAGGATAGTTTCCAAGAGGGTTGGAAGGCCTAAAAATCCACTTACACCAAGTCTTACACTATCTGCACCAGGCAGTAGTTCATCACATCTTTCACATTCATCTTTTATTGACCAAGAGTCACCTTCTACAACCAATTCATTCCAAGAACCCAACTGTCAGGAACAGTCTTTAGAGTTTGTTTCTTTTTCAGTATCTGCTATAGTTATTCATCCTGAACCTATAACTACATTACCACCTTTGCACACTCCATTTACTCCTTAGTCATGGTCCACATTTGTTGGTAATCAAGGTTCAGTAAATTCTGGAGCAAATATGGCATCACCTGCATGTTTTATGAATAGGTATGCACCTATTCAATTGCCACAACAGTTGAATCAAGTGCCACAAGAATACTTGAAGATTCTTCCTCGTTTCACAGGGGAGGATGAACAAACAACAGAGAATCATATATCAATATTTTGTAATTTCGCAGAAAACCTAAATATTGAACACCTGGATCTTGTTCTAAGACTTTTTGTCCAATCCTTGGATGGAGAAGCAAGAAAATGGTTTAAAGGGCTCCCTAATAACTCTATTATAACATGGGAAGAGATGGAGCGCCTGTTCACCCAGAGATGGAGAGAAAAAAGAGACCATGGGTATTCATTCACAGAGTTTAATGTTATCAAGAAGAAATCTGATGAAGGTGTTGCTGAATTCATTAGAAGGTTCAATAAATTGTACAATAGTCTTCCAGTGGGGATTAAGCCCCCTGCTACTGGTGCAAAAATAATTTTTGCAGGGGCTTTTGAGTCAAATTTTGGATTCACATTGAGGGAGAGGAGATCCCCAACCCTTGGTCAGATCCAAACAGATGCATTAGAGATAGAAGCAAATCTAGTGGTTGTAGCTAAAACACCAGATGCACAACCTATCCAAGATAAGGAAAAGGCTAAAGTAGAATCCTCTCAAGCTCAAACATTAGAGGATATGAATAATGTAATTAGAAATTTGTCTAATAAATTGATTAAATTGGAATTAGAATAAGAATTCTCAGAGACAAGTACAACAAAATAGAAATTTTAATCCTCAATATAGAAGACAACCTTTGCAAATTTTACAGAGGGAGAGAAAATATCAAGATCAGATTCAAGCACCACTATATATAGAGGCAGATCTTGATGGAGTACCAGAGCATTCCAAGGATCATGATGACCATATTTTCACATTGTATGAAGTAGATGAAGATGAACTAGGTGTTGAGGGAGGAGAATATAGCGAAATAGATGTCATCTATGATGATAATGAAATTGATGAATGTTGGAAGCGGTTTTCTGATTTTATGTAGGCATAACTACATAAGAAATATGACTTGAGATTAAGGAAAATATCTAGAAGTCAAGAATATGAAGGTGAGCAGCAAGTTCCAGCTCCCTTACAAAAGGTGACTCCACAAGAATAAGAACCACAACCTACAAAACAATTGAATAAAGGAAAGCATCAATAGATTAGAAGTAGCAAGACTCAAATGCTTCAAGGTGAGTCCTCTCAAGACAAAAGTGAAAAAAAATCCTTTAGAGAAATTTGTTTCCATTCCACAAGAGATTTCAGTCATGAAGAAAAGTGAAGATGAGAATGAAAGGAATACTAAACGGATCCATGTGTTTAGTTTCATCAAAGAGTTAGAAAAGACCAGAATTCAAGTACCCCTCACAGAGTTGGTTAAAACACCAACTTATCAAAGAGAAATTACAGAGTTTATCAATCTATCTCAGAATGTGAATATAAATGACATTGTGAATTTGCAAGAAGATAAACCAGTAGTGGTTTTTGGTTCACATGTGGAGGAGGTAGATTCTTCAACACCTCTTTTCTACATTTCTTTATTGGTTCATGATTTAATCTTGCAGAATTGTATGTTTGATTCAGGAGCATCACATAACCTTATGCCATTATCAGTGATGAAACAACTAAACCTACAAGTTACTAAACCTTACAGAGACTTGTATTCTTTTGATTCACATAAAGTCAAGTGTCTGGGGGGGCATTAAAGATATGGTAGTGTCAATGGCCCATATTCCAACCAAAAGTTTGGTAATGGATGTAGTGGTAGCAGATATTCCTGCTAGGTTTGGAATGTTACTATCTAGGTCATGGGGGGCTAAATTGGGTGGTGTTTTGAAGCTAGATTTTTCTTATGCTGTCATACCAATTTTTGGTGGGGAAGAAAGGAGGCCGTATAGAGAAACAATGTTTATTAGAACAATCACAAATAACGAAGCAAGTAATTCACCTATATATAACCAGGAAAAAGATGACTTTTCTTGCTTCATGCTAAATGACAATGTAGAATTGGCTGAAGATAACCAAAGGCAGCTTACTTTAGCTTGTGTAAATACAGAGCTGCAAACAGAAGGGGTGCAGAAGTGCTTCTTTGATGGAACCTATTCTAAAGAAGGAACAGGTGATGGTTTTCTTTCACAAGATGAACAGATTCAAGATCAAAATATTGGAACCTAGAAGGAGCCCAAGCTGGTCAAATTATTCAAGGAAGTTTCACTTAATTATAAGGAGAGATATATTAAGCTTTTCAAGCAATACACTGATGTTTTGGCTTGATGAGGATCTCAAGGCATATGAGGAAAGCATGTTTAGCAGACTTGGATGCCCTGTCAAAGTCATAATAGACAATGCTCAAGTGTTCAGTTCAAAGAATCTTGATGGTGAAACCCTACAGCGACCTGTCAATTGGCAATACCTCAAGCATTACTTCCAGTGCTGAAGCATAAGCGTCCTGTCACTGTAGATACCAGAGTGGATTCACTATACAAATTTCCACACAGTTAAGTTTGGTAAAGCAGTATATGACTCCATGCCCGAGGAGAAGGCACTAATCTGCGGTTCTTAGTGCTCATGGGGCAGAAGTACTATCCCCAGGTGGAGCCAGATGTTGTAGCATTCATTGTCATTTGAGGTTACTTGATAATATTTAAAAATAAAAATAAAAATAAATAAAAACACAAAATCAAATATTATGTATGTAATTATTTTTAAAAAAATCAAAAGATAATGGGCTCGACCCATTGTCTAAAGGTCATGCAGGTTCAAGAGGCGCGATCAAGTTATAGCTTGATAAGTACGTTGAGGTGTGTTGCATGGAAGCAATGAGCACGCAGATTAATTAAAGTTCAAGCCCTGCAGTTGACCGTAATGTTAGCATGGTTGACCACAATGTGTGGCCTTAAATTACTAGGGGGGTTCAACCTCGTTGAAGCTCTCGTACATTCTTTATCCCCATAGTGAGCTCCCAAAGCTTTCCACCTCACGTTACTCATTCCACATCTTCCATCGCTTTCATCTGTTAATTGCCCATGTCACTCACCATACCCCACCACTTCATCCACTACTCCATTAAGGCTCAAGCTATAGATTCTAACAGCGAGCAACAATCTCCCATAATTCTATGATTTATATTACTTCTTATTATCTTGTTTTCTTGAAATGAATGAGGTGTTTTTACCCTCAAATGTAATATTATGTAATAACTTTCACTTTAGATAGTTAGGAGAATAGTTAAGTAATTTTATAGTTTTGGTGATTACCAATTGTCTCATAATATATAAACAGAGGAAAATTTACAGAGAAGAGGTTCGAACTTTGGAGAACCTGGAGACTAGGCCACTGTATTCTTAATAAAATTGTTGATTAATGAAAGAATCAAAAGTTTTCCACAGATTGTTGGGTATGATTTTGTGACTTCTCTGTTATGTGTCATTAAATGTTTTCTTCCTTTAAGTATGGTAATGAAGTTGCGGGTCTTTATTTTCTTATGTAAATGAAGTTAAAATCCCTTAAAAGAGCACTCCTATACTTGAAGTTCCCACCTCTGCAATTCTTCTAAGTTACAGATCGTAGTTTCTGTGTAAGACAACATATTATATTTAACTTCTCCAAGTGTCATAGATAGTAGATTCTGTGTAAAACAGCATATTGTCTATGACTTCTTCAAGCTTTCTTCATTCATCATTTATATTCAGCAATCAAATGGCATTATGAGATTTTCATGTCACCTAAGTATTGAGGATTTAAAACCAAGTCTTTCAAGTCCTTCATTTGAGAACACAACATACAATTAAGTGACAAACAAGTGACAATAATTATA